>CM060965.1:31363934-31483934 GCA_030765045.1 Tenodera sinensis | reverse complement strand
CCACTGCCGGCCTATTGACGAGAAATTCGAGAAAAGGTGAATTTCGAGAAAAATCCGTGTTACATCATTATATGGTGTATATAAGCTAGGCGAGATGGTAAGAGGATGGAGTTGCTTTTGTGATGGAATGTTGAGTTGAGGAGGACAGCTGTTAGCAGTGCGTGTGTGTTTGCGTGTGTGCGTTTATGTGTGTATGTACAGTCGTCGTTGAGAGAAGTGTGAGTGTGTGTGGTCAGAGACAGTTTTGAACATTTACACTTCGCGTTGGAGTTCTTTGTTGTGTGAAGCTGTTTTAGTGAGTGTATCGTGGAAGCAATCTGTTTGCTAGACAAAGTGAACTGAAAGACAGAAAAATGTGTCTCAAGATTTAGAGAGGACAGAACAGCTGTGAGTTATAAGGTCACGAAGAACTGTCGATTGTGTTAGCAACCATAAAAGATAACTGTTTTGTGCTTCAATTTTAGAAGGAAAATAAAGTGACAGAAAAAGCACTTGGAGTTGTCATTTTGTCACAATACTTTAGCAGTTACCATTTCTAATGCTAAGATTCAGAAATAGTTTAGTTCTATATCCTCAAGAAGTTGACAAGTCGCTTGACATCATAGCTAAGCTTTGGTAAGAGAATTTTTCTATAAGATATATAAAACTAAACGACAATGAGTAGAGAAAATTATATGAATAGCACATATTAGACTTTTAATGTTCTTTCTGTAATAAATGTTGATTCGTGTACTAGATATATTCCGCACAATGTTGCCCCACCCCGTGCGTGTTCAGGAACCTGGCTACGTTAACAGTTACGTACAGTTGCAGGTTAATGTTAGTGTTTATATAGTGTTATTGAACATAACCTGTACGTCCTTTCCCTTTATAACTTCCTCTTCGCAGTTAGATAGTAACACACACACACAACTGGCCGTGCATCGTTATGCTAGCCAGTTCTTATCTGGTCGCGGTCATCGCGATTTTCTTTATTATTTGTTGCATTCTTTGCAACAAATGCGATATATCTAGTGATGCATCTCATTAATTTCATCTGGAAGAAATGTGCTGCTTTATTACACTAATGGAACATATCATCAATAAATACAAACCAGTTTCTCATAGTGAAACATCAATACAGTTCACAATTCTGCACTACTTGATTAATGCAGTGCAGTGTTGATTTTATAAACATCAAGGTGAATGATCCTACAATGTTTTATTTCCTTTATTAATGCACTAACAATCATATATCAGCGGCATTAGCACGAAAGAAATGAATGGGATTTTGGTAATGTCAAATTATTGTTTCAGTTTAGTTCGGAACTCATTTTTAATTTTTATCGTATAATAAACTATTGGCACTGCCTTTAGTTTCATAGTTTTTTAATTCGATGGAAATATATTATATTATGTTATAATATATTAATTATATTATATAAATTTTTGGAGCTTCAAAATGGTCCACACAATACAGTTTTTATTAAATTTGCTTCAAAATTTTAGAGAAAAATTTAAAAAGCACCCTGAAAAATGTGTAAAGTTATTTTATTGAAATGTGTATATTTATGAGACAATTGGTTATTACATTCAGTTAGTAATCTAAAATCACTAGAAAATTGTTTTTACAAATTTAATCAATATTTTTCTACCGAACTAAAGGGATCAGAATAAATGTGTTTCCAATTTTTTGTTCTTTTGTGTTCAACTCTTTAAAAAATATTAAAACTAATTAAATTGTAGTCTTCATCGTGTGGAGTATTTAATGTTTGTTATTACATAACTTCAATGCTAAAGAAGGTAATCCAATGAAATTTGCATGTTATTGTATGATTGTAAAACAACTAAACTAAACCCCCAGCGCAACAGCCCATGAAGGGCCAAGGCTTGTCACCGGGCTGCTGCGTCCGTCATCTTTGCCTACTACAGGCGTCTTGAGTGGGGTGCAGTACTAGAGGGCGGGACGTGGTCAGCCCCCCCCCCCCCCCCGGCCTGTTGTGCGGCCTTCACGATCTGAGCAATCGATTGTACGTTTAGTTAATAGAGGGTATGAGTACTTTGCACATATCTATACAGTATTTCCTAAACTTCCATATGCACTTAAGTAACTGGAGTGAGAAAGTCAATTCGTAACAATACTAAAAGGTCAATGTGAAAGACTGAGACATTTTTACCTCAAATGTTTGTGCCACTCCTTTGTGATGGGAAAAGTCCTGGCACACAAAATTGTTAGAAATAAGTAAGGTGATTTAAATTAGTAAAAACTGTAGAGATCGTAAACTTTTCATCACATCTACAACACAGAAAAATAAAATTGCTTTACACAGACTTTTTCTTTCATTAATATAGTGGACAGAAAAAATGTTGCAATGAAAGTCGTCTACTGTAACCAATTTTAGTGAGTAATAAAATTCGTTTCTAACCAAATCGTAAAATGAATAACTTACATAGTAACATGGAAGATCATAACTGACAGACTAAGGTAAGAAAATAATGACAACATTAAAAACTACCAGTCTTGGAATACTCCCAGAAATCAAAATAATGCATTTACCAAATGTTTGTCATATAAAAATTATATTTGTTTTTATCTCTCTGTCATTTTCCACATTGTATACGAACTTTTTTCATATCCTGTGTGAAGCAATCGCATCTATTTAAGTTCTTGTCTATCTGCGAAAGAGGTGCGTCTACATTTTCTGTTTGAGAAAAATTTTATTTTGTAGGTTATAAACATTCATATTGGTGCTGTGAGTATAAGATTAATATTGTTTCGTTCTAATCAGTATAGAATTTCTGGTGTTTTGTGTCTTTAAACTTTATTAAAATGCCACAAAATGTGTAAATTTAGGAAATATCTTTTGTTATATTTGAGGTGAAGTAACATTTTCATCACAGAAAGGAATTTACATCTCTTGTGAAAACTGCCTATCAGCATTATTTTGGTATGAAGGTAGGGGACCAGGATAAGTCACGGGTTCCACATGTACCTTTTGCAACACTTGTTCTTTTAAACTACGAGAATGACTGAAAAATAAGCAATCTATGACTTTTGCTGTACCTGTGGTTTGGCGAGAGCCTACATACCATATAGATGACTGCTATTTCTGATTGACTGCACCTATGAAGACAGGATTGTCATTGAAAAAATCTTATATGTTGCACTCACATCACTTTCTCTACTCTTGTACTATCCATTCTTACAAACTCTTATTCCTCTATCTTCTTCATGTTAATCGCGATAAATATTTGAAGAAGTTATCTTATTGCCGATTTTCTTGTAGGTGCAAGGGGAATACGGTAATACAGTAGGCTTTGAGCGATAGTCAAATATTTTAAAGCGTTGAAATTCCGTTGCACGGCTAAGATATAAAAAAAACGAATAAGGATCTTTCATTTGTGGAAAGTGCAAGTATTGGAAAACTCACACAAATAACAAGGAATGTCTCCGAAATGGTTCACTTAAAAAAAAAAGTACATAAATTATGTATTTTAACAAGATCTGCATTTTTTTAGAATAACATTTTGTGTATTTCTTACGGTTTTACAAGTTATGAAAAATCATCAAGAGTAAGCAGGACTACATAGGCTATAGCCAGAAAATTCAAACTCACACTTCATTTATCATGCAAATATCTTAAACACATCGCATTTTAATCAAAATCGTTAGTCATTTTTGAGAAAATCAAGATTTTCGAAACATTTTCCGTGTAAAGGGTAGTTTAGGGTGCAGAAATTTTCTTCAAAATCTTCGTGTCGCATCCATGAAAATATTAAACTTAAATACCAACTTTGGTTTTTAACAGATTTTTTTTGTTTTTGTGTTATGCTGTTCGCAGACAAACACGCGCGCGCGCGCGCACGCGGACCTTTTCTAAAAGTGTTTCTTCTATTCAGGGAGCCTCAAAACATATATTTCCGGTGAAATATTGACCTAGAATTTTTGGGTGGAATACAATGCCTCCCCTACTTACTCTGCGTAATAGAGAAAGTAAAAATAAACAATTCAATACCCGAATCTTCCATCTACTATTCAAGCTATTCCACATCCAGATACTTTACCACTCCCTATGGAGTGAGAGCTATTCATAGATTCCTCCAAGCTAAGTTGGAAGGTGTATTACTTAACAATTGCAACCGTTTTCCTTCCATTCCTGTTGGTCATACAGTATGGAGAATGAAGGAGACATATACAAACTGAAAGGTCTGCTCAACTCAATCAAATATGCTGAACACAAACGAAAAATGGACCAGAGATATCAGGGCCATATGAGTGAAGAAATGCTTACAGATTACTCATGGTCTCTGTACAGAGATGCTCCGGAACTCACAACAGACATGTCACCACATGATTCTCTTCAGACGCAACCACCTTCAATTTAGAACTCTTCTTCTTTACCTGATTACCCTCTCCTTATATAGGATTTACACCCCTTAGGACTTACAAGCCAGTGCCTAGGGTCAGACGCCTGTCGGGGAGCAGAGGAACCTATGGACCGGACCTGGAGTGAAGACCTGGAAGCGGGTGGTCAGCCCAGGTATGAGAGTGAGGAAGAGGATGACATGAAATACAGGCGAAATCGATGATTGGAGAGGTAATGATGGAAGAATTTGTGGAATGAATGGCGGGGGAAACCGGAGAACCTGGAGAAAACATGCCCAGACGCCGCTTCGTCCACCATGAATACCACTTGCGGGTCCCTGGGATCGACTCCGGGCTCTAGACGAACGGTCTAACCTCAATTTAGAACTCTTGGAGTGTAATGCTCATTAAAAAAATTAAACCAGACTTTCAATGGTATTAGCACATTCAATTAATGAGTATCGTTTTCTCTAAATCTGACAAAATAGCATATTTCCACCTATTGTGAGTCACACAAACTAGGGCTAATATTTTTTTTCTTTGTAATATTTTTTTTTTTTTCAGCCCAAAATTAGTAGGATTTGACTCACAAAGCGAAGGGGACATTCAATTTTTTGTCTGTTTGTTTGTTGGCCACTGTGATCGAGGTTTAAAGTTGTTTTCAAAGGTGGGCTTGCCATAAATTCATTAATAATGTTAATGCACCTGTTCAAGCAATAGTGATATTGTATTTTTAAGTGTTGTTTTGTATATTTTATTGTATATGCTTTAATGTTTTGTCATCAATACACTGACAACAAATTACTGGCCTTGAATAAGAAAGCTATACACTTCACTGGATCTGGGATATCGTTATACAATGTGGGTATCAAGTGACAGACAGACAGACAGACTTGATGTAATACTGACGAGAATCAGAGAGAAAGTTGAAAGTGATATTAGTAGATGCTTCTAGGCGTTCATGACAACACCTGGTAACTAAACTCCAAATGTGAACCACCAGGGAGGTAAACGAAACACATGTCCATACTGCATATTAAATTGAAATATAATACTTCATTTCCAATAAGGTATTTACGAACTTTGGCGACTGAGGGAAACTTTTTATTGTTCCATATATGTGCCGTCTTTTAACATCGAAGGCACATCGGCGGCTTTTAACGTCTTGGAACAATTACTCAACAGCAACGGTGTTCACTCGCTTAGCGGTGGTTTTGGACTTCGTTACTTTGGATTAAATTATTACATTAAATTCACATGCACACACACTCACATTCCCATTCATACTTCCACACTATTGGGAGGACAGGGAATAGTCCTAGTGGAAGAAAAATTACCACCCTTTCAGCCGGGAATCGTACCCAGGACTCCAATCTGACTGATTGTGAGACGATTATATGTTTACTGCGTGAGCCAAAGCGAACGAGTGTAGCAGTGGAAAGACTATGCACATGTTACATACAATATTTTTCTGCCATATTAGTATTAAAATACGTAAAAATAGTTAATTTTACTAAAAGAAAAATTATAATGTATCAGCGATCAGAAATGCTTTTTTTTTTTTATTAGCCCACCTCGATAGCGTTGATGGTTAGCGTGTCTGCCTCACGTTCAAGAGGTCGTGAGTTCGAATCTCGCTTAGGGTAAGTTATCCGGGTAAGGTTTTTTCCGAGGTTTTCCCTGCAAAGCTCCATGGACCTCTGGCTCATTTGAGCATCATTTCACCCATTTCATTCCATTCATTCGTCCGATATGACACAACGCTGGAGGACGTTAATTTAAAAAAAAAAAAAAAAAAAAAAAAAAAAAAAAAAAGCAGATGTTTCATTTGTTTCAACACTAATGGAGGAAAATGGAAGATAATGATAAAACTATTCAAAATATGGATTTTATTCCGCTTACAGGCACATTGGAGAAAATTACGTTGTGGCGCTGATGACTCATTGCTGTCTTGTTGCCATGATTAATTACCTCATTCATTTGCTGGCACTGGTGCCAGAAATATGGTAATTTCCCACATTTTATGCCACCGTAATGAGCCGTTTTAATCCTAGGATTGCATAATATTATATATATTTGTATCTTTTAATTCATACATAAAATACATCAAATTGTAGTTTTCGTTTTGCATAAATAATTTATGTGCGTTACCCACAACGAAGCATCTTATTTGTAAATTATTGCGTGTGTATATGTGCGTGCGTGTGCGCGCGTGTGTGTTGTTTGTGTGTGTAAACTTGTAATGCAGTGATTGAAAGTAATAGCATTTCCACCATGTCATACTAAAACCCTCAGCTTCTTGTTAAAATTGCAGATGGCACCAAATAAAGTTTAGAAGAAATTTAGTTGGGATCTGACTATACTGAAACAAACGCCACGCTATTTTCTGAGGAAGAGGGCGAAACCAGTAGGGTATCAGTGAACTTTTTATGGAAGGCTGTGGTTTTACGAGGTAGATACCGGGCTTTTATTGCATGTACTATTGAACATTTGTACTTGCTTCAAGTGGGTTTTCATATCTGTTCTTTATTCGCGTAGCGGCGAACTTCGAAACTGCTGAAGGTTCTACCAAGTCATACCACTCCTTTGCAATGTAAACAACAATCTTTTTTATTCGTTTCTTATTTCCTCCACGATTTGAGCAAAGTCTTGTGAAGACGATGACTGGTTCTTCCCAGAATCGGACGCAAAAGGCTGTCGTGTGGAGTACATGTTAAGAGTTTCTTTTCAATTCTGTTTTCAAACACGGTGTGGAGGAGTGGCAACCAGGTCTTGTGGTTAGGCACTGCCCAAAAACATGACGTTACATTTTTCTTTCAAATACATTAGATCTACGTATTTCACTCCGTCTACCATGAACCAAATAGCCTCAGCTGCATTAAAGGGTCCCTATTATTCCTAAGATACCAAATATATAGGTGCAAATACCAACCTGTCTGATAATGTCTCATTTCTGCATTTTTAATCTGTATGACATGTTTCATTTTTACTTTCTCTACTGGTAAGTAGGGGAAGTATTGTATTCCACCCAAAAATTCGATGTCGAGATTTCACCGGAAATATATGTTTTGAGACCCCCTGAATTGAAAAAAAAATATTTTTAGAAAAAGGTCTGTGTGTGTGTGTCTGTGTCAGTCTGTGTGTCAGTCTGTGGACAACATAACTCAAAAACGAAAAGTTGGTTAAAAACCAAAGTTGGTATTTAAGTTTAATGTCTTTCAAGCATGCGATACAAAGATTTTGAAGAAAATAGCCCCACCCTAAACTACTCTTTACATGGAAGATTTTTCGAAAATTTTGATTTTTTTGAAAATGGCTCTAACGATTTTGATTAAAATGCCATATGTTTAAGATATTTTTATGAAAAATGAAATGTATATCTGAATTTTCTGGGTATAGCTTCTGTAGTCGTATTTACTCTGGAGGACTTTTGCATAACTGATAAACCGTTAGAGATAGACTAAATCATACTATACAAAAAATGTAGATCTTGGCAAAATACATAATTTATATCTCAATAAATTTTCTTCTAGGGTGAACCATTTCGGAGATATTCCTTGTTATGTGTGTGAGTTTCGGAAAACTTAGAACTTTCGTGAAATGGAACATCGTTGTTCATTTTTTTATATGTTACGTGTGCAAAGAGAACGGAATCTCAAATCTTTAAAAGATTTGACTATCGCACAAAGCCTACTGCACCTACAAGAAAATAAGGAATAAGATAATTTGTACAAATGTTTATTTTAACTAACACGAAGAAAATATAGCAATAAGAGTTTGTAAGAATGGGTAGTACAAAAGTAGAGAAAGTCATGTGAGTGCAACACATCAGATTTTTTCTCTTTCATTTACATTGCTCTTTGACGATATTGTGCATGTTCCTTATATTTTCTTCATCCTTAACTGTTTATTTTAAACTAAAAAACAAATTTTCACCCTCCAGCCGAGAATGATCCCGGGATTTCTGTTAGCATGCTAACCATCAGACCACAGAGGAAGTCATTTAATCTTTGTTCAATATGTAAATGGTTTTATCTGTTCTATAAATCAGATAAATAAATATTTACCTTGGTGAAATAAAACAGATCAGTGTGATTTGTAAATGTTGGAAAGACAATGTGGTGTGATTAATACATTTAAAACTCTAAGAGAAAGGGAAGTAATAAACACATCCTAAGCTCCATTTCAGCCTGTACCTCTAGGCCTAACGTTAGAGTTATCTTTAATTCAAATTATACATAACCATATTTAAATATATTATAATTGTATAACTTATTTAATACTATACAAAGAAGAATTAAATGAAATTTTACGTACCCCCTAATAAGTATTCGCGTACCCCAGGTTGAATATCACTGAACTATGTAGTCATATCTGTTAGGAGGCACTCGTAGAACTGTGTGTGGCGGACAGTTAGTCCTCAAGATCGCATACCTAGGCATACCATCCTGTTTCCTCACGAGTCCACAGAGGTACCAGTGCAGGGCAACTGTACCTCCGCCTCTATGTCGGGCGAATGTCATTAGGGTGCCATCCAGTCTATCTGTATCTGTGATAGATGTTCATCTATCTTTCATTGATATTACTATTTTAGACTTGAGGTGGAACTTCGGGTGTGGTATTAAACATCCAATCCGAGGAAAGAAAAAAAAATCCGATTAGTTTGGTCGGCCCAAGAGATTTGAACCCGAGACCTCCCGTATTCGTGTTTGTTGAAAGGTTTTTTATTCCAAGTTTTGACAATTTCTAGAGTATATATGACTGTTTTTGCTTCCTTGTTTTTAAATTGCACTACTCCTTTATTACCTCTGTGTGAACCTATTGGGAACATCGAAAGAGGCGTGAGCAAAAGAGCTAATGGAGGTGTGTGTACTTGGTTTCTGAACATTTCTACACCTATTTCATTAACTACAAAATGGAATCTTGCTGTGGAGCTGCTTACCTGCCAGGCAGCAGATCCGGATTTACTTCCCGGTAGGAGCAAATTACCTAGAGAAGTGCATGTCTGGAAACCTTTAGCGCCATGTACTTCGTTAAAAACCCACTGGGGCACATAAATGGCCCTAAACGCCACATGGACTCAATGACACATGGACCTTTTGTTAAAAATCCTTCCCCACTTTCTTTCTCTTAACTCAGGATATCTCAGAACTTTAGTAAAGCTCCTCCATTCTTATTAAAAGCTTTTTAGAAATAATGATATATAGTGAAATAAATTCATATTTTATTCTCACAGATAAATTCCTAACGTTAACAAACGAAAACCTTTTCTAAAAAACGTATATGTGATTAATTCTTAGATTACATTACCAGTGTTTGTTACATCCTTCTACTATTTTAATATCCGAAATGTTATAATAAGTATAGACGAGAATGTTATATACAAAACACCTCAGCATTTGCATGCATTTATGCACTATCAAACTATGAAACTTGCCGATCTAGCGAAAAATACATTATAGTTTACTTTTTCATTTTTGCTAATGTTTATAGCAATATGTGAATCAGGTGCGACATGCGGGTCAATCCTAAATGTTCAGTATAGTTTATGTGAAATTATAATAGATCTTACAGTTCTGTAGTACGCTAAATTTAATTAATTTAATTATTTTAAAGAGGTTTTGTAATGTTTACAAACTGCCACAGAAATGTTTGAAAGTAGAATAGCAGTGCTTACCCCCTTACCGCGGTAATCGCTTAGTGCGATGTCCATTGATCAAATAAACCCTTTTCTTAAGACTGGTTCACAACTACCCGACAACGGGAACCATGATAATAGCGATGGCAGCACTTAATGTACACTATCAATCGGCATATCGATAGAAAGTGGAGGTCGATAATGAACTTTGGGAATTCATTTGTTTCTAATTGACCAATACCATTTTCTGTAGCTTGCGACACGAGCTACCGGCTGTTTCATAGCACGGCCACCTTGAGTAACTTCTACAGCGAAAGTCTAATACGCACAATATGAACCCAACATGCCATGCCATGCCCTGTGACGGAAACTTGGCCAAGTCTTCTTTCCCGGAGCCCGGGAAAACTTCCCATCGGTTGTGCTTTGTTGTTGTTGTTGTTTAACGACTCTGTCAATTGTCAAGATCATATCAGTTAAGCACACTTAAAAACCATTGGTCTAGGTTGAACCCGCGACCTTGGGATCAGTAGACCAGTGTCTAATCAACTGAGACACCCAGACCGACATCTGTTGGGAATACTCCCGTTTGAATACATGTATTTCAATTTTCTTGTTCTGGTTATCGTTGTCAGTTTTAGCGAACGATTCCAATTTTAGAAGAATGTAAATTGCTATTCACTAATGCTGGAAAAGTGAGAGAGAAAGAGAGGGCATTTACAACCCTAAAGGACGGCTGTAGCTAAACAGCTTTATATTCACAACTGGCCACCTACCTGAAATAGCCTGCTTTTGGCATAAAGTATTTGTCAACAATTTTCTTGAAAGCTCTGTATTTCCCCTACTATTCTCACAATATTCGACGAAATAAATCCATATATGACATTGCAAAATAAGGGGTTTCTCAGTTTTTGAAAGTTGATTACTGAAGCTCAAATAACGCATTAAATAGTAGTCTATTCAACAAACCCATTAAACTATGCATTTAAGCTAAACATAATGTATATTACATGCACGATTAAGCAAACATTCTTTAAGGACAGCATTACCCGTGAAAGGCTCAAAAAATCTAGTTTTTGTTTTGTGACTTATCAAAGTCTATGAGATTTTACGAATCCAGTAATGTATTACAATATGGGTATTCTTAATATGACATCTACTGGGTCATGACCCTTTTAAATACCGGTATCACCATCTATATTAAATATGCTAGAAGTTATAACTGCACAAAAGTGTGTCCAAGAATTGACCAGAGAGGCTAGAATATAGAAAACGAGCTAAAAAAACCTATTAACAAAAATTAAGTGACATTAAAAATTTTGTATTATTGGCATGTCACAAAAATTAATGGATAGATAGTGTAATTTTTATTCTCTTGCAACAGACCTAACCTCCCTGAATTCTGATGTTGAAACGTATATACTTTAACGCCATATTAAGTGAACTTGTCACACGCACCACTGTCCTTAAATACGCACTATGCACGTCTTATCTCCTAAATGACCAAAACAAGCAAATGCAATGAAAAAGCACACATATTTGGATTCGGAACATGGACTTGCTTGTCTAGTTATGACATTGCCTGTTGGTGACACCAGCTCTACTCTCCTGCATGTCTTTTCTCTGACTCCGCCATCTGCGTTCAGGAATAAACAATACCGGTTTACACTGACTGTAGCTAATATTATTCAAATTGTATTGCTTTTACAACTCGTGTCAGATACATTCTCTCAATACATGTAGATTTTCTTTCCTTTGTATGGACTTATGTTGAGATAAATCCCTGCTTCACCACATGTTCTTTAGCATCTCGTCTCCATGCTAGATTCACAGCTTCGTTTACATAGAACTCCTTAAATTTTTAAACATTTTGAAGATCTACACATGGGCCAATACTTCAGCCACACTTGATATTGCTTCTTGAATGACCTTCATTTTTAGGCAGAAGAGATGTTTCATCAGAGCTCTCTTCGGCAGATCCTTATTTAGAAAACAAGGAATACGAGTTTTCTTCATTTCAGTCACTTTTTCTTTCATTAATCTTTTCTTAGAAGAGACAGTTCCTGAAAACCACTTTCCTGGCAACATCCCAAACACATGCCAGCTATTTTTAATCATGTAAATATAGTGACATAATGACAGTATGACAAATTCTACCTTTGACTCCAATGTGACAAAATGACAAGTTCAGTTACTTTTTTGTCACTTTATTTCTCTTCCTAAACTGAAGATACAAGCAGAACAAGGACAAGGAAATAAATAATAAGTGTAGGTTTCATATCTTGGTACCTTCATTAAATCTGGTAATAAATTAAGCGATACAATAAGAGAAAGAATACAGACAGGGAATGAGCTTATTGGTCTACCACAATGAACGATGAAAGATGGAAAGGCTTTGCGATCTTTCGAGAGAAGAATACTCAGACAAATGTTTGGACCGGTACATTGGAAAGTGAGAACCAGTCAGGAAATAAATTATTTAACATAAGTAAACAATATTATGTGCATTGCGTATGATGGTGGTATTTTGCTATTTTAAAGCATAAACACAACATTGATCTCAAGATGGAAAAGAAAGGGGGGAAAAATTTACCATCTTCGGGTTTGAACTCGATTTCTGTGGCTCATTTGATTCACAGTCAACCGTCATAACCGTTCGGCCAAAACACACGTTTTAGACCTGTCTTGTATTTCTGTAGCCGTTCGCCACAACCTGTTATCCATTGCAGTGGCGTGCAGCCACATGTTAAGTCTTCAATTTAAGCGCTTTTGGTGACGCTACAATTTAGAAATGCTTCCTCAGTGAGACAGTACACAGGCTTTACTAAGTTCCTAATAAGCACTGTTTCGATTCCAGTGGATAACATTGACATATTTCTTTCTGTTTATGATTTATTGGCCACAATCTCTCATTATTTGGTTTCATATTTCAAATTGATTGTCTATAAACCCTCTATTACCAGTAAAATTCATGCGGTGTTATTCATTTACACCCTGTATATTTCATTTATCATGAAAATAGCCTAGACACATGTTTTAATCCAAACGTTAGAGCCTTTTTTGAGAAGATGAAAATTTTAGAAAAAATTTCCTGGTAAAGGGTAGTAGGGAGTGGCGGAATTTTCTTGAAAACCTTAGTGTCGCACGCTTAGAAGATTCTGAACGTCAATACAAGTTTGGCACTTCATTGTCCTTTGGGTTTTGCTGCTAATAGACGAATACACACACACGCACGCATGCGCACATAGACTGACACAGATATGTTTCTAATTGTTTTTCTTGTCCTTTTTTTTTTTATTGTTTTTTTCAGGGCGTCCCAAAATATGTATTTCCGGCGAATTTTTTAGTAGAATGCAGTGGTTGCCCTATTTAATATACGTAGTAAACAATTAAAAATAGCAAGTTATAAACAGTCGTTCCAAAATACCAGTTTAAGTAGGTGCACGAGTGTCCACATATAACCGTAACCGTTATGACTCAGATCTTTCGTATCAAGTCGTGAATCTTCGTTTCGGTATGAAAAGAGACAATGCTTCCCCACCATCCACCCACATGCTAGTACAGGCTACTTGAATTTAAATAGGATAGCAGCGCCACCAAATCAGCACTGTGGTATAATGTACCAACTTATACAAACAATATCCTAATTTACTGTTAAAATAACGCATCTATGCACGTCTCATAATTACTGTTCGCTTTTATCGCGTTCATCACCATTACCATCTTTTTATGCGTGTATATACCTATATGTATTTGTATATATAAATATAATACACACAAAGGGTATTAGGTATATAAGTGCAGATATTTTGATAAATGGTACATTAATATGTATCCACTTCGGCGTGTTAGCTGTTTTTTGTCTCTCTGCCTCTTACAGTTTTCCCACAAACCAATAACATAGTTTATTACCTGATGTGTTTTGCATGGTCGTAACTTCGCTGCGAAATGAACAACGCCTGTGTGATAGAGTATCCGTTTTGCTTCATCCCTTAATGCGTGACCCAGTGGCTTAAATAATGTGAAGTCATTGACCTTGCAGAAAGCAGTCGAATTCAGTTCCGATAGAGTTACAGCATGACAGCATTCGTTCCACCCATTCTGCGTCACATTTTCTGTGGCGCGCCTACTTGAAAGTACTAACTAATCTGAAAACATATTATTGCTCTTAATAAGTAAAATTATAATTATATATAGTATCTGCACTTATACTCCTAACAGCCTCTCTCTCTCTCTCTCTCTCTCTCTCTCTCTCTCTCTCTCTCTCTCTCTCTCACTCACTCAGTGTGTGTATGTTAAGTTTAACGTCCTTTAACCTGGTAGGTCATATCGGACAGTGAAATGATGCTCAGATGAGCACAGAGTCCATTTAGCTTAAAGTTACCTGACATTTTTCTTCTCAGGATAAAGGAAACCCCTGAATAAAACATCCGGATAACTCTTTCTAACCGAGATTCAAAGCCGGCACCTCTTGAATGTGTGGCAGGCAGATACGCTACCCCCACAGAGACGGTTTCTCTCTCTCTCTCTCTCTCTCTCTCTCTCTCTCTGTCTGTCTCTTCAGAAAATTGATTTTTCTAGAGTTTTCCCTTATCTTGCAAAGTTAATTTCAGGTAGCTTTAGGATCATTTGAGCGTCATTTCACCCATTGCATGGATTCATCGTCCAATTTGACTTAACCGGTTAAAGGAGCTGGAGTTATGAGGTAAATGTTAAGGAGAGGAACACCTTGTTCACCACTACCACTACCTATGCAATACCACCCACGGGGGAGCACATGATTGTGAAGGGAAACCACACGCCGGTAGAGAGGGGCAGAGCAACGTCACAGAAACGTGCAGAAATCCCTAACGGTTCTACAGATACCAACCAGACGTACTAATATGATTTTCCGAAATTTTAAAATTATACTAAGAATGATATATATATCTGTTTCTGCGGCCAGTTTACAGGCTCTTCAATATACAGTGACTCCAGAAAATACTCACCTCCAGTTTATAAACATCCTAGCACCTCAATTAATGGAGAGAAAATTATTGTTTTAGTACTTACAGGAACAAAAGTTGCTGGAAAAGTGACAGTTTAAGGGGTTTAAAAACGTTTAAATTTTTCACCTATTTTATGTGTGGTGTTTACAGAAATGGAGCAATTTTCGTCGTTAACAACAATAATTTAAACTAACGAAGAAATATATTCTATGCCATAAAAACCGAAGCGTTAATTATTAAGCTCAATAAAAACGTGGATAATTCATGACTGTAATATACTTTTCTCCCTCAGACCAATTTTCACCGCTAAAACAGTATTCTACTAATTGAAGTAAATTGTTTAACTATCACCCACTTAAGGTTGAAAAGTCAGCGTAGTGAAATGAAAATCAGAAAAAATGCCACAAAACATAAATTGTAGTATATATTGTTCTTCTTTGTAAGGTGCATACAAATGATTTCTGGAATTGGAGAACATACCTGCATACTTTTTCAGAAAATTATCCAAGTAGATAAAGAAAATGCCTGACACGTGTCTATAAAGGTATCCTTGTGTTTAATGTATTCTAAATGAGGTAATGTTAAAAGCCTTCAAATTTGAAGTGAACAAACAAATGATTACTCATTGTTGGAGGAGAAGGTTATGCATGTAAATCAGCTTCTAAGTTGGTGTGTTCTAACTCTGGCTAAAATACACCCATTCCTTGTCTGTCATAAGCACACTGACAGATGTAAAATGGAGCATAAAATGCTGAACGTAAATTGAACTTGAAAGTAAGTGTACTTAACTAGTAAACTTGCAGCCATCGCTGAACTATATCAGGCAATAAACTACTCCTAAACGTAGAAATAAAACTTATAGGCAGAATACATTATTTTCCGATTACTTTCACAATTACAAGCTGCATTGTAAAAGCAACAAAGAGTAATTCTTGGATTTCAGACGCATTCCCAAGGTATTAAAGTTTAATGTCGCTTGTTTTGCGTCATGTGCTATAAAACAAGAATAGAACTAAGAATTAAAATTCCTGTTCGCTCCGCAGCAAAAAGTAGGACCAGTAGAGCCAGCGAGACCGTTAACTGCATCAGCTTATACTTTCAAATGTGACATTCAGATGGCAGGGAAACGGCTTCGCTGGCTCAGTTAGTCTTTTTCCTTCACCGCAATATATTGTCCAGGCCTTTGCAACGAGTTTTTGCTGCTCCTGTAAGTAAAGCAGCCAATTAATCTTGCTAAAAAGCATAAGGACTTCAAAATCCCGTAATTAGAAACAGGATGGGTAATAAAAGAAGAAATACAAAAAAGTGCCACAGCTAATTAAAAATAAAACCATCACGAACGAACGCGTGAAGGCCTTTGCTGAAAACGTATTTCTTTGAACGGAGAAAATTACAGCGTAGTAATTCGCTGTCACTTGATCGTGGTGTAAATGCGCTAAATTATTATAGCAACAAATGGCTGCATAATCACACTGTCTTAAATTGGATTTAAACTTCGTGCAGAATATTAATGGTAAATGAGAAAAGTTCACTACTAAATATTGAAATATTGCTAATTTTCATTATACACATTAATCATATTAGAAGCAACTTTTACCAACAGAAACAAGTCTAGATCAAAATTCCACTTCAGGCCAAAGGCAGTTTACTTACTTCTGACTAGTGCAGAAAAACGCATATAAGCCAAAGTTTGAGGATTTGTTCATTTGTTTGTATTGAATACATGTTTTTAGCAGCTTGTAAATTCACATGAGGATGAAACACGAAAACGGAAATTTTGTTATTTATGTTTCAAAGGGCAATGGAAAGCATGCAAACACGTTCATCTGTTTATAAACAAGTATGGCAGTGCATTTATTGTTGAACGTGATTGACTACTGGAAAATGCCAGGCCTTTAGCCGTCATCGCTGGACTTTGGTGCTCCGTCTCGCAGAGAGTCGCGGGTTTGAGTCCCGCCTCGGGCATAGGTGTTTGCATGTATTGTGTATGTGTGTAAAAATCGAACAAACTAAAAACACTGAAAATAAAGTGCGGAATCAGGGAATCACTACAAAGGCATAAATGAAAGGTTATTAAAAAACTTTAAGCATTAACAAGGTAATTAAAAATGTTCTTGGAAAGCGCAGAATGCAGTAGAGTTTCAACATTGGGGGTTTGAGTTCGGTAACACCATCAGCAACAAGGTTAACAATTACATGAATCCGAAACAAGTTTAAAGTCGATGGAACGGTGCAATGTGTTGAAATGGCAGTGAGAGAGAAAGAAAAACTCCATCGAGAACAAGAGTGTTCACACAATGATGCAGATTTTTGCATGAAAAATGCAGTTGTTTGGAATGTAGAGTGACAGAAGAGGACGCTTTGAACATGTACTGGTTTAACGAACACAACACGTTAAAAATTGTGTTTCAGTCTTGCTTCGTTGCAGATAATAGCTTCAAATAGTGTATGCGTCAGCAGTACTCCAGCATTCTACAATGTCCTTATTTATACTCTTTAAAATATATTTATTTTTATTAGGTTTTCGTGTGATTTCTGTTACTATTTGTGGGTAGGAAATAGTATATCGTACCCAAATCAGTTACAGTTAAATTGAGTGCGCTCCTGAAATAATTGAACGTATGAAAACAAGTAAGATTAAAATTTAAACACACACTAACACACACACACACACACACACAAACACACACACACACACACACACACACACACACACACATCCAAGTATTGATTTTATCGTCGCCTTCAAGACATTTCCCTTGTTGTTACGCCTCCTTTATACGGAAATACTTTCATTATTGGAACGCCAGAAGACTCGACTGGATTCCGGCATTCTGCCAACAGAAAGGGCCCTGGAGGTGGGATAGAAGCAATATGGTGTCTATGTCATGTGATTTGCCATCAAAAACATTGCAAGAAGTTAACATACTGTTTACAAAACATTCCAGATAGGCATTTTATTCTGACAAATATTATTGTCAATTATCATTTTTGAGAAAGTAAAAAAATAACTATTTTTTACGTGTCAAAGATAAAGTGGGGGAGCTTGAATATCTTCGGTACAGCACGCCTAAGTACCAGGGTTGCCTTGGAGGTGGTAGTAACGGTTATCTTGGAGGTGGTACTAACGGTTGTCGTGGAGGTGGTAGTAACGGTTGTCGTGGAGGTGGTAGTAACGGTTGTCGTGGAGGTGGTAGTAACGGTTGTCGTGGAGGTGGTAGTAACGGTTGTCGTGGAGGTGGTAGTAACGGTTCTCGTGGAGGTGGTACTAACGGTTGTCGTGGAGGTGGTAGTAACGGTTGTCGTGGAGGTGGTACTAACGGTTGTCGTGGAGGTGGTAGTAACGGTTCTCGTGGAGGTGGTAGTAACGGTTCTCGTGGAGGTGGTAGTAACGGTTCTCGTGGAGGTGGTAGTAACGGTTGTCGTGGAGGTGGTAGTAACGGTTATCTTGGAGGTGGTAGTAACGGTTGTCGTGGAGGTGGTAGTAACGGTTGTCGTGCAGGTGGTAGTAACGGTTGTCGTGGAGGTGGTAGTAACGGTTCTCGTGGAGGTGGTAGTAACGGTTGTCGTGGAGGTGGTAGTAACGGTTTTCGTGGAGGTGGTAGTAACGGTTGTCGTGGAGGTGGTAGTTACGGTTATCTTGGACGTGGTAGTAACGGTTGTCGTGGAGGTGGTAGTAACGGTTGTCGTGCAGGTGGTAGTAACGGTTGTCGTGGAGGTGGTAGTAACGGTTCTCGTGGAGGTGGTAGTAACGGTTGTCGTGGAGGTGGTAGTAACGGTTTTCGTGGAGGTGGTACTAACGGTTGTCGTGGAGATGGTAGTAACGGTTCTCGTGGAGGTGGTAGTAACGGTTATCTTGGAGGTGGTAGAAACGGTTGTCGTGGAGGTGGTAGTAACGGTTGTCGTGGAGGTGGTAGAAACGGTTGTCGTGGAGGTGGTAGAAACGGTTGTCGTGGAGGTGGTAGTAACGGTTCTCGTGGAGGTGGTAGTAACGGTTGTCGTGGAGGTGGTAGTAACGGTTTTCGTGGAGGTGGTAGTAACGGTTGTCGTGGAGGTGGTAGTAACGGTTCTCGTGGAGGTGGTAGTAACGGTTATCTTGGAGGTGGTAGAAACGGTTGTCGTGGAGGTGGTAGTAACGGTTGTCGTGGAGGTGGTAGAAACGGTTGTCGTGGAGGTGGTAGAAACGGTTGTCGTGGAGGTGGTAGAAACGGTTGTCGTGGAGGTGGTAGTAACGGTTGTCGTGGAGATGGTAGTAACGGTTATCTTGGAGGTGATACTAACGGTTGTCGTGGAGAAGGTAGAAACTGTTGTCGTGGAGGTGGTAGTAACGGTTATCTTGGAGGTGGTACTAACGGTTGTCGTGCAGGTGGTAGTAACGGTTGTCGTGGAGATGGTAGAAACTGTTGTCGTGGAGGTGGTAGTAACGGTTATCTTGGAGGTGGTACTAACGGTTGTCGTGCAGGTGGTAGTAACGGTTGTCGTGGAGATGGTAGAAACTGTTGTCGTGGAGGTGGTAGTAACGGTTATCTTGGAGGTGGTACTAACGGTTGTCGTGCAGGTGGTAGTAACGGTTGTCGTGGAGATGGTAGAAACTGTTGTCGTGGAGGTGGTAGTAACGGTTATCTTGGAGGTGGTACTAACGGTTGTCGTGCAGGTGGTAGTAACGGTTGTCGTGGAGATGGTAGAAACTGTTGTCGTGGAGGTGGTAGTAACGGTTATCTTGGAGGTGGTACTAACGGTTATCTTGGAGGTGGTAGTAACGGTTGTCGTGGAGATGGTAGAAACTGTTGTCGTGGAGGTGGTAGTAACGGTTATCTTGGAGGTGGTACTAACGGTTGTCGTGCAGGTGGTAGTAACGGTTGTCGTGGAGATGGTAGAAACTGTTGTCGTGGAGGTGGTAGTAACGGTTATCTTGGAGGTGGTACTAACGGTTGTCGTGCAGGTGGTAGTAACGGTTGTCGTGGAGATGGTAGAAACTGTTGTCGTGGAGGTGGTAGTAACGGTTATCTTGGAGGTGGTACTAACGGTTGTCGTGGAGGTGGTAGTAACGGTTGTCGTGGAGGTGGTAGTAACGGTTGTCTTGGAGGTGGTAGAAACGGTTGTCGTGGAGGTGGTAGAAACGGTTGTCGTGGAGGTGGTAGTAACGGTTGTCGTGGAGGCGGTAGTAACGGTTGTCGTAGAGGTGGTAGTACCGGTATTCTTGGAGCTGGTAGTAACGGTTGTCATCGAGGTGGTAGTAACGGTTGTCGTGGAGATGGTAGAAACGGTTGTCGTGGAGGTGGTAGTAACGGTTGTCGTGGAGGCGGTAGTAACGGTTGTCGTAGAGGTGGTAGTACCGGTATTCTTGGAGCTGGTAGTAACGGTTGTCATCGAGGTGGTAGTAACGGTTGTCGTGGAGATGGTAGAAACGGTTGTCGTGGAGGTGGTAGTAACGGTTGTCGTGGAGGCGGTAGTAACGGTTGTCGTAGAGGTGGTAGTACCGGTATTCTTGGAGCTGGTAGTAACGGTTGTCATCGAGGTGGTAGTAACGGTTGTCGTGGAGATGGTAGAAACGGTTGTCGTGGAGGTGGTAGTAACGGTTGTCGTGGAGGCGGTAGTAACGGTTGTCGTAGAGGTGGTAGTACCGGTATTCTTGGAGCTGGTAGAAACGGTTGTCGTGGAGGTGGTACTAACGGTTGTCATGGAGGTGGTACTAACGTTTGTCGTGGAGGTGGTAGGAACGGTTGTCGTGGAGGTGGTACTAACGTTTGTCGTGGAGGTGGTAGCAACGGTTGTCGTGGAGGTGGTACTAACGTTTGTCGTGGAGGTGGTAGTAACGGTTGCCGTCGAGGTGGTAGTAATGGTTGTCGTGGACGTGGTAGTAACGGTTGTCGTGGAGGTGGTAGTAACGTTTGTCGTGGACATGGTAGCAACGGTTGTCGTGGAGGTGGTACTAACGTTTGTCGTGGAGGTGGTAGCAACGGTTGTCGTGGAGGTGGTAGTAATGGTTGCCGTCGAGGTGGTAGTAATGGTTGTCGTGGAGGTGGTAGTAACGGTTGTCGTGGAGGTGGTAGTAACGGTTGCCGTCGAGGTGGTAGTAATGGTTGTCGTGGAGGTGGTAGTAATGGTTGCCGTCGAGGTGATAGTAACGGTTGTCGTGGAGGTGGTAGTAACGGTTGTCGTGGAGGTGGTAGTAACGGTTGTCGTGGAGGTGGTAGTAATGGTTGCCGTCGAGGTGGTAGTAATGGTTGCCGTCGAGGTGGTAGTAATGGTTGTCGTGGAGGTGGTAGTAACGGTTGTCGTGGAGGTGGTAGTAACGGTTGTCGTGGAGGTGGTAGTAATGGTTGTCGTGGAGGTGGTAGTAACGGTTGTCGTGGAGGTGGTAGTAACGGTTGTCGTGGAGGTGGTAGTAATGGTTGTCGTGGAGGTGGTAGTAACGGTTGTCGTGGAGGTGGTAGTAACGGTTGTCGTGGAGGTGGTAGTAATGGTTGCCGTCGAGGTGGTAGTAACGGTTGTCGTGGAGGTGGTAGTAACGGTTGTCGTGGAGGTGGTAGTAATGGTTGCCGTCGGGTGGTAGTAATGGTTGTCGTGGAGGTGGTACTAACGTTTGTCGTGGAGGTGGTAGTAACGGTTGCCGTCGAGGTGGTAGTAATGGTTGTCGTGGAGGTGGTAGTAACGGTTGTCGTGGAGGTGGTACTAACGTTTGTCGTGGACGTGGTAGCAACGGTTGTCGTGGAGGTGGTACTAACGTTTGTCGTGGAGGTGGTAGCAACGGTTGTCGTGGAGGCGGTACTAACGTTTGTCGTGGAGGTGGTAGTAACGGTTGCCGTCGAGGTGGTAGTAATGGTTGTCGTGGACGTGGTAGTAACGGTTGTCGTGGAGGTGGTAGTAACGGTTGCCGTCGAGGTGGTAGTAAGGGTTGTCTTGGACGTGGTAGCAACGGTTGTCGTGGAGGTGGTACTAACGTTTGTCGTGGACGTGGTAGCAACGGTTGTCGTGGAGGTGGTACTAACGTTTGTCGTGGAGGTGGTAGTAACGGTTGCCGTCGAGGTGGTAGTAATGGTTGTCGTGGACGTGGTAGTAACGGTTGTCGTCGAGGTGGTAGTAACGGTTGTCGTCGAGGTGGTAGTAACGGTTGTCGTGGTGGTGGTAGTAATGGTTGTCGTGGATGTAGTAGCAAGGGTTGTCGTGGAGGTGGTAGTAACGGTTGTCGTGGAGGTGGTAGTAAGGGTTGTCTTGGACGTGGTAGCAACGGTTGTCGTGGAGGTGGTAGTAACTGTTGTCGTGGAGGTGGTAGTAACTGTTGTCGTGGAGGTGGTACTAACGGTTTTCGTGGAGGTGGTAGTAACGGTTGTCTTGGACGTGGTAGCAACGGTTGTCGTGGAGGTGCTAGTAACGGTTGTCGTGGAGGTGGTAGTAACGGTTGTCGTGGAGGTGGTACTAACGGTTTTCGTGGAGGTGGTAGTAACGGTTGTCGTGGAGGTGGTAGTAAGGGTTGTCTTGGACGTGGTAACAACGGTTGTCGTGGACGTGGTAGCAGCGGTTGTCGTGGAGGTGGTAGTAACTGTTGTCGTGGAGGTGCTAGTAACGGTTGTCGTGGAAGTAACGGTTGTCGTGCAGGTGGTAGTAACGGTTGTCGTGCAGGTGGTAGTAACGGTTGTCGTGCAGGTGGAAGTAACGGTTGTCGTGCAGGTGCAAGTAACGTTTGTCGTCCAGGTGGTAGTAACGGTTGTCGTGCAGGTGGTAGTAACGGTTGTCGTGGAGGTGGTAGTAACGTTTGTCGTCCAGGTGGTAGTAACGGTTGTCGTGCAGGTTATCGTGCCGGTGGTAGTAACCGTTGTCGTGGCGGTGGTAATAATGGTTGCCGTGCACGTGGTAGTAACAGTTTTCGTGCAGGTGGTAGTAACGGTTGTCGTGGAGGTGGTAGTAACGGTTGTCGTGGAGGTGGTAGTAACCGTTGTCGTGCAGGTTATCGTGCCGGTGGTAGTAACGGTTGTCGTGGAGGTGGTAATAATGGTTGCCGTGCACGTGGTAGTAACAGTTTTCGTGCCGGTGGTAGTAACGGTTGTCGTGGAGGTGGTAGTAACAGTTGTCGTGGAGGTGGTAGTAACCGTTGTCGTGCAGGTTATCGTGCCGGTGGTAGTAACGGTTGTCGTGGAGGTGGTAATAATGGTTGCCGTGCACGTGGTAGTAACAGTTTTCGTGCAGGTGGTAGTAACGGTTGTCGTGGACGTGGTAGTAGCGGTTGCCGTGCAGGTGGTAGTAACGGTTGTCGTGGAGGCGGTGATAACGGTTGCAGTGCAGGTAGTAGTAGCGGTTGCCGTGCAGATGGTAGTAACTGTTGTCGTGGAGGTGGTAGTAGCGGTTGCCGTGTAGGTGGTAGTAACGGTTGTCGTGGAGGCGGTAGTAACGGTTGTGGTGCAGATGGTAGTAACGGTTGTCGTGGAGGTGGTAGAAACGGTTGTCGTGGAGGTGGTAGTAACGGTTGTCGTGGAGGTGGTAGTAACGGTTGTCGTAGAGGTGGTAGTAACGGTATTCTTGGAGGTGGTAGTAACGGTTGTCGTGGAGGTGGTAGTAATGGTTGTCGTGGAGGTGGTAGAAATGGTTGTCGTGGAGGTAGTAGTAAGGGCTGTCGTAGAGGTGATAGTAATGGTTGTCGTGGAGGTGGTAGTAATGGTTGTCGGGGAGGTGGTAGTAACGGTTGTCCTGGAGGTGATAGTAAGGGTTGTCTTGGAGGTGGTAGCAACGGTTGTCATGGAGGTGGTAGTAACTGTTGTCGTGGAGGTGTTAGTAGCGGTTGTCGTTGAGGTGGTACTAACGATTGTCGTGGAGATGGCACTAACGGTTGTCGTGCAGGTGGAAGTAACGTTCTCGCGCAGGTGGTAGTAACGGTTGTCGTGGATGTGGTAGTAACGGTTGTCGTGCAGGTGGTAATAATGGTTGCCGTGCAGGTGGTAGTAACGGTTGTCGTGCAGGTGGTAGTAACGGTTGTCGTGGAGGTGGTAGTAACGGTTGTCGTGGAGGTGGTGGTAACGGTTGTCGTGCAGGTGGTAATAACGGTTGCCGTGTAGGTGGTAGTAACGGTTGTCGTGCAGGTGGTAGTAACGGTTTTCGTGCAGGTGGTAGTAACGGTTGTCGTGGACGTGGTAGTAGCGGTTGCCGTGCAGGTGGTAGTAACGGATGTCCTGGAGGTGGTGATAACGGCTGCAGTGCAGGTGGTAGTAACGGTTGTCGTGGAGGTGGTAGTAATGGTTGTCGTGGAGGTGGTAGTAATGGTTGTCGTGGAGGTAGTAGCAAGGGCTGTCGGGGAGGTGGTAGTAACGGTTGTCGTGGAGGTGGTAGTAAGGGTTGTCTTGGAGGTGGTAGCAACGGTTGTCGTGGAGGTGGTAGTAACTGTTGTCGTGGAGGTGTTAGTAACGGTTGTCGTTGAGGTGGTAGTAACTGTTGTCGTGGAGGTGGTAGCAACGGTTGTCGTGGAGGTGGTAGTAACTGTTGTCGTGGAGGTGTTAGTAACGATTGTCGTGGAGATGGTACTAACGGTTGTCGTGGAGGTGGTAGTAACGGTTGTCGTGAGGATGGTAGTAACGGTTATCGTGGAGGTGGTAGTAACGCTTGTCGTGGAGGTGGTAGTAGCGGTTGTCGAGAAGGTGGTAGTAACGCTTGTCGTGGAGGTGGTAGTAACGGTTGTCGTGCAGGTGGTAGTAACGGTTGTCGTGGAGGTGGTAGTAACGGTTGTCGTGGAGGTGGTAGTAACGGTATTCTTGGAGGTGGTAGTAACGGTTGTCGTGGAGGTGGTAGTAAGGGTTGTCTTGGAGGTTGTAGCAACGGATGTCGTGAAGGTGTTAGTAACTGTTGTCGTGGAGGTGTTAGTAACGGTTGTCGTTGAGGTGGTACTAACGATTCTCGTGGAGATGGTAGTAACGGTTGTCGTGGAGGTGGTAGTAACGGTTGTCGTGAGGATGGTAGTAGCGGTTGTCGTGAAGGTGGTAGTAACGCTTGTCGTGCAGGTGGTAGTAACGGTTGTCGTGCAGGTGGTAGTAACGGTTCTAGCGCAGGTGGTAGTAACGGTTGTGGATGTGGAAGTAACGGTTGTCGTGCAGGTGGTAATAACGGTTGCCGTGCAGGCGGTAGTAACGGTTGTCGTTCAGATGGTCGTAACGGTTGTCGTGGAGGTGGTAGTAACAGTAGT
The DNA here is from genome assembly GCA_030765045.1 of Tenodera sinensis. Taxonomy (NCBI): domain Eukaryota; kingdom Metazoa; phylum Arthropoda; class Insecta; order Mantodea; family Mantidae; genus Tenodera; species Tenodera sinensis. Next base: position 31,458,798 of record CM060965.1, on the reverse strand, counting down.
TGTGGTGGTAGTAAGGGTTGTCGTGGAGATGGTAGTAACGGTTGTCGTGAAGGTGGTAGTAGCAGTAGTCGTGCAGGTGGTAGTAACGGTTGTCGTGCACGAGGTAGTAACGGTTGTCGTGGAGGTGGTAGTAACGGTTGTCGTGGAGATGGTAGTAACGGTTATCGTGGAGGTGATGGTAACGCTTATCGTGGAGGTGGTAGTAGCGGTAGTCGAGGATGTGGTAGTAACGGTTGTCATGGAGGTGGTACTAACGTTTGTCGTGGAGGTGGTAGTAGCGGTTGTCGTCGAGGTGTAGTAACGGTTGTCGTGCAGGTGGTAGTAACGGTTGTCGTGGAGGTGGTAGTAACGTTTGTCGTCCAGGTGGTAGTAACGGTTGTCGTGCAGGTGGTAGTAACGGTTGTCGTGGAGGTGGTAGTAACCGTTGTCGTGCAGGTGGTAGTAACGGTTGTCGTGCCGGTGGTAGTAACGGTTGTCGTGCAGGTGGTAATAATGGTTGCCGTGCACGTGGTAGTAACGGTTGTCGTGGACGTGGTAGTAGCGGTTGCCGTGCAGGTGGTAGTAACGGTTTTCGTGGAGGTGGTGATAACGGTTGCAGTGCATTTGGTAGTAGCGGTTGCCGTGCAGATGGTAGTAACGGTTGTCGTGAAGGTGGTAATAATGGTTGCCGTGCAGGTGGTAGTAACGGTTGTCGTGGAGGTGGTAGTAACTGTTGTCGTGGAGGTGGTGTTAGCGGTTGCCGTGTAGGTGGGAGTAACGGTTTTCGTGGAGGTGGTACTAACGGTTGTCGTGCAGATGGTAGTAACGGTTGTCGTGGAGATGGTAGAAACGGTTGTCGTGGAGGTGGTAGTAACGGTTGTCGTGGAGGTGGTAGTAACAGTTGTCGTAGAGGTGTTAGCAACGGTATCCTTGGAGGTGGTAATAACGGTTGTCGTGGAGATGGTAGTAATGGTTGTCGTGGAGGTGGTAGTAACGGTTGTCGTAGAGGTGGTAGTAACGGTATCCTTGGAGGTGGTAGTAACGGTTGTCGTGGAGATGGTAGTAATGGTTGTCGTGCAGGTGGTAGTAACGGTTGTCGTAGAGGTGGTAGTAACGGTATCCTTGGAGGTGGTAGTAATGGTTGTCGTGGAGGTGGTAGTAATGGTTGTCGTGGAGGTAGTAGCAAGGGCTGTCGGGGGGTGGTAGTAACGGTTGTCGTGGAGGTGGTAGTAACGGTTGTCGTGAAGGTGGTACTAACAGTTGTCGTGGAGGTGGTAGTAATAGTTGTCGTGGAGGTAGTAGCATGGGCTGTCGGGGAGGTGGTAGTAACTGTTGTCGTGGAGGTGGTAGCAACGGCTGTCGTGGAGGTGGTAGTAAATTGTCGTGGAGGTGTTAGTAACGGTTGTCGTTGAGGTGGTACTAACGATTGTCGTGGAGATGGTACTAACGGTTGTCGTGCAGGTGGAAGTAACGTTCTCGCGCAGGTGGTAGTTACGGTTGTCGTGGATGTGGTAGTAACGGTTGTCGTGCAGGTGGTAATAATGGTTGCCGTGCAGGTGGTAGTAATGGTTGTCGTGCAGGTGGTAGTAACGGTTGTCGTGCAGGTGGTAGTAACGGATGTCGTGGAGGTGGTAGTAACGGTTGTCGTGCAGGTGGTAATAACGGTTGCCGTGTAGATGGTAGTAACGGTAGTCGTGCAGGTGGTAGTAACGGTTTTCGTGCAGGTGGTAGTAATGGTTGTCGTGGACGTGGTAGTAGCGGTTGCCGTGCAGGTGGTAGTAGCGGTTGTCGTTGAGGTGGTGATAACGGTTGCAGTGCAATTGGTAGTAGCGGTTGCCGTGCAGATGGTAGTAACGGTTGTCGTGAAGGTGGTAATAATGGTTGCCGTGCAGGGGGTAGTAACGGTTGTCGTGGAGGTGGTAGTAACTGTTGTCGTGGAGGTGGTAGTAGCGGTTGCCGTGTAGGTGGTAGTAACGGTTGTCGTGGAGGTGGTACTAACGGTTGTCGTGCAGATGGTAGTAACGGTTGTCGTGGAGGTGGTAGAAACGGTTGTCGTGGAGGTGGTAGTAACGGTTGTCGTGGAGGTTGTAGTATCGGTTGTCGTAGAGGTGGTAGTAACGGTATTCTTGGAGGTGGTAGTAACGGTTGTCGTGGAGGTGGTAGTAATGGTTGTCGTGGAGATGGTAGAAACGGTTGTCGTGGAGGTGGTAGTAACTGTTGTCGTGGAGGTGGTAGTAACGGTTGCCGTAGAGGTGGCAGTAACGGTATTCTTGGAGGTGGTAGTAACGGTTGTCGTGGAGGTGGTAGTAATGGTTGTCGTGGAGGTGGTAGTAATGGTTGTCGTGAAGGTAGTAGCAAGGGCTGTCGGGGAGGTGGTAATAGGGGTTGTCTTGGAGGTGGTAGCAACGGTTGTCAAGGAGGTGGTAGTAACTGATGTCGTGGAGGTGTTAGTAACGGTTGTCGTTGACGTGGTACTAACGATTGTCGTGGAGATGGTACTAACGGTTGTCGTGCAGGTGGAAGTAGCGTTCTCGCGCAAGTGGTAGTAACGGTTGTCGTGGATGTGGTAGTAACGGTTGTCGTGCAGGTGGTAGTAACGGTTGTCGTGCAGGTGGTAGTAACGGTTGTCGTGCAGGTGTTAGTAACGGTTGTCGTTCAGGTGGTAATAACGGTTGCCGTGTAGGTGGTGGTAACGGTTGCCGTGCAGGTGGTAATAATGGTTGTCGTGCAGGTGGTAGTAACGGTTGTCGTGCAAGTGGTAGTAACCGTTGTCGTGGAGGTGGTAGTAACGGTTGTCGTGCAGGTGGTAATAACGGTTGCCGTGCAGGTGGTAATAACGTTTGCCGTGTAGGTGGTGGTAACGGTTGCCGTGCAGGTGGTAGTAATGGTTGTCGTGCAGGTGGTAGTAACGGTTGTCGTGCAAGTGGTAGTAACGGTTGTCGTGGAGGTGGTAGTAACGGTTGTCGTGCAGGTGGTAGTAACGGTTGTCGTGCAGGTGGTAGTAACGGTTGTCGTGCAGGTGGTTGTAACGGTTGTCGTGGAGGTGGTGCTAACGATTGTCGTGCAGGTGGTAGTAGCAGTTGCCGTGCAGGTGGTAGTCACGGTTGTCGTGGAGGTGGTAATAGTGGTTGCCGTGCAGGTGGTAGTAACGGTTTTCGTGGAGGTGATAGTAACGGTTGTCGTGCAGATGGTAGTAACGGTTCTCGTGCAGGTGGTAGTAACGGTTGTCGTGGACTTGGTAGAAGCGGTTGCCTTGCAGGTGGTAGTAACGGTTCTCTTGGAGGTGGTACTAACGGTTGTCGTGCAGATGGTAGTAACGGTTGTCGTGGAGGTGGTACTAACGGTAGTTGTGGTGGTGGTAGTAACGGTTGTCGTGGAGATGGTAGTAACGGTTGTCGTGGAGGTGGTAGTAACGGTAGTCGTGCAGGTGGTAGTAACGGTTGTCGTGCAGGTGGTAGTAACGGTTGTCGTGGACGTGGTAGTAGCGGTAGTCCTGGAGGTGGTAGTAACGGTTGTCGTGGAGGTGGTACTAACGTTTGTCGTGGAGGTGGTAGTAACGGTTGTCGTGGAAGTGTAGTAACGGTTGTCGTGCAGGTGGCAGTAACGCTTGTCGTGGAGGTGATAGTAACGGTTGTCGTGCAGGTGGTAGTAACGGCTGTCGTGCAGGTGGTAGTAACGGTTGTCGTGGAGGTGGTAGTAACGGTAGTCGTGCAGGTGGTAGTAACGATTGTCGTGCCGGTGGTAGTAACGGTTGTCGTGGAGGTGGTAATTATGGTTGCCGTGAAGGTGGTAGTAACGGTTTTCGTGCAGGTGGTAGTAACGGTTGTGGTGGACGTGGTAGTAGCGGTTGCCGTGCAGGTGGTAGTAACGTTTGTCGTGGAGATGGTAGTGACGGTTGTCGTGGAGGTGGTAGTAGCGGTTGCCGTGCAGGTGGTAGTAACGGTTGTCGTGGAGGTGGTAGTAACTGTTGTCGTGGAGATGGTAGTAGCGGTTGCCGTGCAGGTGGTAGTAACGGCTGTCATGGAGGTGGTAATAATGGTTGCCGTGCAGGTGGTAGTGACGGTTGTCGTGGAGGTGGTAGTAACTGTTGTCGTGGAGGTGGTAGTAACTGTTGTCGTGGAGATGGTAGTAGCGGTTGCCGTGCAGCTGGTAGTAACGGTTGTCGTGGAGATGGTAGTAACCGTTGTCGTGAAGGTGGTAGTAGCGGTAGTCGTGCAGGTGGTAGTAACGGTTGTCGTGGCGGTGGTACTAACGTTTGTCGTGGAGGTGGTAGTAACGGTTGTCGTGGAGGTGGCAGTAACCGTTGTCGTGTAGGTGGTAGTAACGGTTGTCGTGCCGGTGGTAGTAACGGTTGTCGTGGAGGTGGTAATAATGTTTGCCGTGCACGTGGTAGTAACGGTTTTCGTGCAGGTGGTAGTAACGGTTGTCGTGGACGTGGTAGTAGCAGTTGCCGTGCAGGTGGTAGTAACGGTTGTCGTGGAGGTGGTGATAACGGTTGCAGTGCAGGTGGTAGTAGCGGTTGCCGTGCAGGTGGTAGTAACGGTTGTCGTGGAGGTGGTAATAATGGTTGCCGTGCAGGTGGTAGTAACGGTTGTCGTGGAGGTGGTAGTAACTGTTGTCGTGGAGGTGGTAGTAGCGGTTGCCGTGAAGATGGTGGTAGCGGTTGTCGTGGAGGTGGTACTAACGGTTGTCGTGCAGATGGTAGTAACAGTTGTCGTGGAGGTGGTACTAACGATTGTCGTGCAGATGGTAGTAACTGTTGTCGTGGAGGTGGTAGTAACTGTTGTCGTGCAGATGGTAGTAACGGTTGTGGTGCCGGTGGTAGTAACGGTTGTCGTGGAGGTGGTAAAAATGGTTGCTGTGCAGGTGGTAGTAACGGTTGTCGTGCAGGTGGTAGTAACGGTTGTCGTGCATGTGGTAGTAACGGTTGTCGTGGAGGTGGTAGTAACTGTTTACGTGCAGATGGTAGTAACGGTTGTCGTGCCGGTGGTAGTAACGGTTGTCGTTGAGGTGGTAATAATGGTTGCCGTGTAGGTGGTAGTAACGGTTGTCGTGCAGGTGGTAGTAAGGGTTGTCGTGGAGGTGGTGTTAGCGGTTGCCGTGCAGGTGGTAGTAACGGTTGTCGTGGAGGTGGTAATAATGGTTGTCGTGCGGGTGGTAGTAACGGTTGTCGTGCGGGTGGTAGTAACGGTTGTCGTGGAGGTGGTAGTAAGGGTTGTCATGGAGGTGGAAGTAACGGTTGTCGTGCAGGTGGTAGTAACGGTTGTCGTGGAGGTGGTAATAATGGTTGTCGTGCGGGTGGTAGTAACGGTTGTCGTGCGGGTGGTAGTAATGTTTGTCGTGCGGGTAATAGTAACGGTTGTCGTGCGGGTGGTAGTAACGGTTGTCGTGGAGGTGGTAGTAAGGGTTGTCATGGAGGTGGTAGTAACTGTTGTCGTGCAGATGGTAGTAACGGTTGTCGTGCCGGTGGTAGTAACGGTTGTCGTGGAGGTGGTAAAAATGGTTGCTGTGCAGGTGGTAGTAACGGTTGTCGTGCAGGTGGTAGTAACGGTTGTCGTGCCGGTGGTAGTAACGGTTGTCGTGGAGGTGTTTATAATGGTTGCTGTGCAGGTGGTAGTAACTGTTGTCGTGCAGATGGTAGTAACGGTTGTCGTGCCGGTGGTAGTAACGGTTGTCGTGGAGGTGATAATAATGGTTGCTGTGCAGGTGGTCGTAACGGTTGTCGTGCAGGTGGTAGTAACGGTTGTCGTGGAGGTGGTAGTAGCGGTTGCCGTGCAGGTGGTAGTAACGGTTGTCGTGGAGGTGGTAATAATGGTTTCCGTGCAGGTGGTAGTGACGGTTGTCGTGGAGGTGGTAGTAACTGTTGTCGTGGAGGTGGTAGTAGCGGTTGCCGTGGAGGTGGTAGTAGCGGTTGCCGTGCAGGTGGTAGTGAGGGTTGTCGTGGAGATGGTAGTGACGGTTGTCGTGGAGGTGGTAGTAACTGTTGTGGTGGAGGTGTTAGTAGCGGTTGCCGTGCAGGTGGTAGTAACGGTTGCCGTGCAGGTGGTAGTAGCGGTTGCCGTGCAGGTGGTAGTGACGGTTGTCGTGGAGATGGTAGTGACGGTTGTCGTGGAGGTGGTAGTAACTGTTGTGGTGGAGGTGGTAGTAACAGTTGTGGTGGAGGTGGTAGTAGCGGTTGCCGTGCAGGTGGTAGAAACGGTTGCCGTGGAGGTGGTAGTAGCGGTTGCCGTGCAGGTGGTAGTGACGGTTGTCGTGGAGATGGTTGTGACGGTTGTCGTGGAGATGGTAGTGACGGTTGTCGTGGAGGTGGTAGTAACTTTTGTCGTGGAGGTGGTAGTGACGGTTTTCGTGGAGATGGTAGTGACGGTTGTCGTGCAGGTGGTAGTAGCGGTTTCCGTGCAGGTGGTAGTAACGGTTGTCGTGGAGGTGGTAATAGTGGTTGCCGTGCAGGTGGTAGTAACGGTTGTCGTGCAGGTGGTAGTAACGGTTTTCGAGGAGGTGGTAATAATGGTTGTCGTGCGGGTGGTAGTAACGGTTGTCGTGCGGGTGGTAGTAACGGTTGTCGTGGAGGTGGTAGTAAGGGTTGTCATGGAGGTGGTAGTAACAGTTTTCGTGGAGGTGGTACTAACGATTGTCGTGCAGATGGTAGTAACTGTTGTCGTGGAGGTGGTAGTAACTGTTGTCGTGCAGATGGTAGTAACGGTTGTCCTGCCGGTGGTAGTAACGGTTGTCGTGGAGGTGGTAATAATGGTTGCTGTGCAGGTGGTAGTAACGGTTGTCGTGGAGGTGGTAGTAACGGTTGTCGTGCAGGTGGTAGTAACGGTTGTCGTGGAGGTGGTAGTAACTGTTGTCGTGCAGATGATAGTAACGGTTGTCGTGCCGGTGGTAGTAACGGTTGTCGTTGAGGTGGTAATAATGGTTGCCGTGTAGGTGGTAGTAACGGTTGTGGTGCAGGTGGTAGTAACGGTTGTCGTGGAGGTGGTGGTAGCGGTTGCCGTGCAGGTGGTAGTAACGGTTGTCGTGGAGGTGGTAATAATGGTTGCCGTGCAGGTGGTAGTAACGGTTGTCGTGCAGGTGGTAGTAACGGTTGTCGTGGAGGTGGTAAAAATGGTTGTCGTGCGGGTGGTAGTAGCGGTTGTCGTGGAGGTGGTAATAATGGTTGTCGTGCGGGTGGTAGTAACGGTTATCGTGCGGGTGGTAGTAACGGTTGTCGTGGAGGTGGTAGTAAGGGTTGTCATGGAGGTGGTAGTAACAGTTGTCGTGCAGATGGTAGTAACGGTTGTCGTGGAGGTGGTAGTAACTGTTGTCGTGCAGATGGTAGTAACGGTTGTCGTGCCGGTGGTAGTAACGGTTGTCGTGGAGGTTGTAAAAATGGTTGCTGTGCAGGTGGTAGTAACGGTTGTCGTGCGGGTGGTAGTAACGGTTGTCGTGGAGGTGGTAGTAAGGGTTGTCATGGAGGTGGTAGTAACAGTTGTCGTGCAGATGGTAGTAACGGTTGTCGTGGAGGTGGTAGTATCTGTTGTCGTGCAGATGGTAGTAACGGTTGTCGTGCCGGTGGTAGTAACGGTTGTCGTGGAGGTGGTAAAAATGGTTGCTGTGGAGGTGGTAGTAGCGGTTGTCGTGCAGGTGGTAGTAACGGTTGTCGTGCCGGTGGTAGTAACGGTTGTCGTGGAGGTGGTAATAATGGTTGCTGTGCAGGTGGTAGTAACTGTTGTCGTGCAGATGGTAGTAACGGTTGTCGTGCCGGTGGTAGTAACGGTTGTCGTGGAGGTGGTAATAATGGTTGCCGCGCAGGTGGTAGTGACGGTTGTCGTGGAGGTGGTAGTAACTGTTGTCGTGGAGGTGGTAGTAGCGGTTGCCGTGCAGGTTGTAGTAACGGTTGTCGTGGAGGTGGTAGTAACTGTTGTCGTGGAGATGGTAGTAACGGTTGTCGTGCCGGTGGTAGTAACGGTTGTCGTGGAGGTGGTAATAATGGTTGCTGTGCAGGTGGTCGTAACGGTTGTCGTGCAGGTGGTAGTAACGGTTGTCGTGGAGGTGGTAATAGCGGTTGCCGTACAGGTGGTAGTAACGGTTGTCGTGGAGGTGGTAATAATGGTTGCCGTGCAGGTGGTAGTGACGGTTGTCGTGGAGGTGGTAGTAACTGTTGTCGTGGAGGTGGTAGTAGCGGTTGCCGTGCAGGTGGTAGTAACGGTTGCCGTGGAGGTGGTAGTAACTGTTGTCGTGGAGATGGTAGTAGCGGTTGCCGTGCAGGTGGTAGTAACGGTTGTCGTGGAGGTGGTAATAATGGTTGCCGTGCAGGTGGTAGTGACGGTTGTCGTGGAGGTGGTAGTAACTGTTGTCGTGGAGGTGGTAGTAACGGTTGTCGTGGAGGTGGTAGTAGCGGTTGCCGTGCAGGTGGTAGTGACGGTTGTCGTGGAGATGGTAGTGACGGTTGTCGTGGAGGTGGTAGTAACTGTTGTGGTGGAGGTGGTAGTAGCGGTTGTCATGGAGGTGGTAGTAACGGTTGTCGTGCAGGTGGTAGTAACGGTTGTCGTGGAGGTGGTAATAATGGTTGTCGTGCGGGTGGTAGTAACGGTTGTCGTGCGGGTGGTAGTAATGGTTGTCGTGCGGGTGGTAGTAACGGTTGTCGTGGAGGTGGTAGTAAGGGTTGTCATGGAGGTGGTAGTAACTGTTGTGCAGATGGTAGTAACGGTTGTCGTGCCGGTGGTAGTAACGGTTGTCGTGGAGGTGGTAAAAATGGTTGCTGTGCAGGTGGTAGTAACGGTTGTCTTGCAGGTGGTAGTAACGGTTGTCGTGCCGGTGGTAGTAACGGTTGTCGTGGAGGTGTTAATAATGGTTGCTGTGCAGGTGGTAGTAAAGGTTGTCGTGCAGATGGTAGTAACGGTTGTCGTGCCGGTGGTAGTAACGGTTGTCGTGGAGGTGGTAATAATGGTTGCTGTGCAGGTGGTCGTAACGGTTGTCGTGCAGGTGGTAGTAACGGTTGTCGTGGAGGTGGTAGTAGCGGTTGCCGTACAGGTGGTAGTAACGGTTGTCGTGGAGGTGGTAATAATGGTTGCCGTGCAGGTGGTAGTGACGGTTGTCGTGGAGGTGGTAGTAACTGTTGTCGTGGAGGTGGTAGTAGCGGTTGCCGTGCAGGTGGTAGTAACGGTTGCCGTGGAGGTGGTAGTAACTGTTGTCGTGGAGATGGTAGTAGCGGTTGCCGTGCAGGTGGTAGTAACGGTTGTCGTGGAGGTGGTAATAATGGTTGCCGTGCAGGTGGTAGTGACGGTTGTCGTGGAGGTGGTAGTAACTGTTGTCTTGGAGGTGGTAGTAACGGTTGTCGTGGAGGTGGTAGTAGCGGTTGCCGTGCAGGTGGTAGTGAGGGTTGTCGTGGAGATGGTAGTGACGGTTGTCGTGGAGGTGGTAGTAACTGTTGTGGTGGAGGTGGTAGTAGCGGTTGCCGTTCAGGTGGTAGTAACGGTTGCCGTGCAGGTGGTAGTAGCGGTTGCCGTGCAGGTGGTAGTGACGGTTGTCGTGGAGATGGTAGTGACGGTTGTCGTGGAGGTGGTAGTAACTGTTGTGGTGGAGGTGGTAGTAACAGTTGTGGTGGAGGTGGTAGTAGCGGTTGCCGTGCAGGTGGTAGTAACGGTTGCCGTGGAGGTGGTAGTAGCGGTTGCCGTGCAGGTGGTAGTGACGGTTGTCGTGGAGATGGTAGTGACGGTTGTCGTGGAGATGGTAGTGACGGTTGTCGTGGAGGTGGTAGTAACTGTTGTCGTGGAGGTGGTAGTGACGGTTTTCGTGGAGATGGTAGTGACGGTTGTCGTGCAGGTGGTAGTAGCGGTTGCCGTGCAGGTGGTAGTAACGGTTGTCGTGGAGGTGGTAATAGTGGTTGCCGTGCAGGTGGTAGTAACGGTTGTCGTGCAGGTGGTAGTAACGGTTTTCGAGGAGGTGGTAATAATGGTTGTCGTGCGGGTGGTAGTAACGGTTGTCGTGCGGGTGGTAGTAACGGTTGTCGTGGAGGTGGTAGTAAGGGTTGTCATGGAGGTGGTAGTAACAGTTTTCGTGGAGGTGGTACTAACGATTGTCGTGCAGATGGTAGTAACTGTTGTCGTGGAGGTGGTAGTAACTGTTGTCGTGCAGATGGTAGTAACGGTTGTCCTGCCGGTGGTAGTAACGGTTGTCGTGGAGGTGGTAATAATGGTTGCTGTGCAGGTGGTAGTAACGGTTGTCGTGGAGGTGGTAGTAACGGTTGTCGTGCAGGTGGTAGTAACGGTTGTCGTGGAGGTGGTAGTAACTGTTGTCGTGCAGATGATAGTAACGGTTGTCGTGCCGGTGGTAGAAACGGTTGTCGTTGAGGTGGTAATAATGGTTGCCGTGTAGGTGGTAGTAACGGTTGTGGTGCAGGTGGTAGTAACGGTTGTCGTGGAGGTGGTGGTAGCGGTTGCCGTGCAGGTGGTAGTAACGGTTGTCGTGGAGGTGGTAATAATGGTTGCCGTGCAGGTGGTAGTAACGGTTGTCGTGCAGGTGGTAGTAACGGTTGTCGTGGAGGTGGTAAAAATGGTTGTCGTGCGGGTGGTAGTAACGGTTGTCGTGGAGGTGGTAATAATGGTTGTCGTGCGGGTGGTAGTAACGGTTATCGTGCGGGTGGTAGTAACGGTTGTCGTGGAGGTGGTAGTAAGGGTTGTCATGGAGGTGGTAGTAACAGTTGTCGTGCAGATGGTAGTAACGGTTGTCGTGGAGGTGGTAGTAACTGTTGTCGTGCAGATGGTAGTAACGGTTGTCGTGCCGGTGGTAGTAACGGTTGTCGTGGAGGTTGTAAAAATGGTTGCTGTGCAGGTGGTAGTAACGGTTGTCGTGCAGGTGGTAGTAACGGTTGTCGTGCCGGTGGTAGTAACGGTTGTCGTGGAGGTGGTAATAATGGTTGCTGTGCAGGTGGTAGTAACTGTTGTCGTGCAGATGGTAGTAACGGTTGTCGTGCCGGTGGTAGTAACGGTTGTCGTGGAGGTGGTAATAATGGTTGCTGTGCAGGTGGTAGTAACCGTTGTCGTGGAGGTGGTAGTAACGGTTTTCGAGGAGGTGGTAATAATGGTTGCCGTGCAGGTGGTAGTAACGGTTGTCGTGCAGGTGGAAGTAACGGTTTTCGAGGAGGTGGTAATAATGGTTGTCGTGCGGGTGGTAGTAACGGTTGTCGTGCAGGTGATAGTAACGGTTGTCTTGCGGGTGGTAGTAACGGTTGTCGTGCGGGTGGTAGTAACGGTTGTCGTGGAGGTGGTAATAATGGTTGCCGTGTAGGTGGTAGTAACGGTTGTGGTGCAGGTGGTAGTAACGGTTGTCATGGAGGAGGTGGTAGCGGTTGCCGTGCAGGTGGTAGTAACGGTTGTCGTGGAGGTGGTAATAATGGTTGCCGTGCAGGTGGTAGTAACGGTTGTCGTGCAGGTGGTAGTAACGGTTGTCGTGGAGGTGGTAATAATGGTTGTCGTGCGGATGGTAGTAACGGTTGTCGTGCGGGTGGTAGTAACGGTTGTCGTGGAGGTGGTAGTAAGGGTTGTCATGGAGGTGATAGTAACGGTTGTCGTGCAGGTGGTAGTAGCGGTTGTCGTGGAGGTGGTAATAATGGTTGTCGTGCGGGTGGGAGTAACGGTTGTCGTGCGGGTGGTAGTAACGGTTGTCGTGGAGGTGGTAGTAAGGGTTGTCATGGAGGTGGTAGTAACAGTTGTCGTGCAGATGGTAGTAACGGTTGTCGTGGAGGTGGTAGTATCTGTTGTCGTGCAGATGGTAGTAACGGTTGTCGTGCCGGTGGTAGTAACGGTTGTCGTGGAGGTGGTAAAAATGGTTGCTGTGCAGGTGGTAGTAACGGTTGTCGTGCAGGTGGTAGTAACGGTTGTCGTGCCGGTGGTAGCAACGGTTGTCGTGGAGGTGGTAATAATGGTTGCTGTGCAGGTGGTAGTAACTGTTGTCGTGCAGATGGTAGTAACGGTTGTCGTGCCGGTGGTAGTAACGGTTGTTGTGGAGGTGGTAATAATGGTTGCTGTGCACGTGGTAGTAACGGTTGTCGTGGAGGTGGTAGTAGCGGTTGCCGTGCAGGTGGTAGTAACGGTTGTCGTGGAGGTGGTAATAATGGTTGCCGTGCAGGTGGTAGTGACGGTTGTCGTGGAGGTGGTAGTAACTGTTGTCGTGGAGGTGGTAGTAGCGGTTGCCGTGCAGGTTGTAGTAACGGTTGTCGTGGAGGTGGTAGTAACTGTTGTCGTGGAGATGGTAGTAGCGGTTGCCGTAGAGGTGGTAGTAACGGTTGTGATGGAGGTGGTAATAATGGTTGCCGTGCAGGTGGTAGTGACGGTTGTCGTGGAGGTGGTAGTAACTGTTGTCGTGGAGGTGGTAGTAACGGTTGTCGTGGAGGTGGTAGTAGCGGTTGCCGTGCAGGTGGTAGTGACGGTTGTCGTGGAGATGGTAGTGACGGTTGTCGTGGAGGTGGTAGTAACTGTTGTGGTGGAGGTGGTAGTAGCGGTTGTCATGGAGGTGGTAGTAACGGTTGTCGTGCAGGTGGTAGTAACGGTTGTCGTGGAGGTGGTAATATTGGTTGTCGTGCGGGTGGTAGTAACGGTTGTCGTGCGGGTGGTAGTAATGGTTGTCGTGCGGGTGGTAGTAACGGTTGTCGTGCGGGTGGTAGTAACGGTTGTCGTGGAGGTGGTAGTAAGGGTTGTCATGGAGGTGGTAGTAACTGTTGTGCAGATGGTAGTAACGGTTGTCGTGCCGGTGGTAGTAACGGTTGTCGTGGAGGTGGTAAAAATGGTTGCTGTGCAGGTGGTAGTAACGGTTGTCGTGCAGGTGGTAGTAACGGTTGTCGTGCCGGTGGTAGTAACGGTTGTCGTGGAGGTGTTAATAATGGTTGCTGTGCAGGTGGTAGTAAAGGTTGTCGTGCAGATGGTAGTAACGGTTGTCGTGCCGGTGGTAGTAACGGTTGTCGTGGAGGTGGTAATAATGGTTGCTGTGCAGGTGGTCGTAACGGTTGTCGTGCAGGTGGTAATAACGGTTGTCGTGGAGGTGGTAGTAGCGGTTGCCGTACAGGTGGTAGTAACGGTTGTCGTGGAGGTGGTAATAATGGTTGCCGTGCAGGTGGTAGTGACGGTTGTCGTGGAGGTGGTAGTAACTGTTGTCGTGGAGGTGGTAGTAGCGGTTGCCGTGCAGGTGGTAGTAACGGTTGCCGTGGAGGTGGTAGTAACTGTTGTCGTGGAGATGGTAGTAGCGGTTGCCGTGCAGGTGGTAGTAACGGTTGTCGTGGAGGTGGTAATAATGGTTGCCGTGCAGGTGGTAGTGACGGTTGTCGTGGAGGTGGTAGTAACTGTTGTCTTGGAGGTGGTAGTAACGGTTGTCGTGGAGGTGGTAGTAGCGGTTGCCGTGCAGGTGGTAGTGAGGGTTGTCGTGGAGATGGTAGTGACGGTTGTCGTGGAGGTGGTAGTAACTGTTGTGGTGGAGGTGGTAGTAGCGGTTGCCGTGCAGGTGGTAGTAACGGTTGCCGTGCAGGTGGTGGTAGCGGTTGCCGTGCAGGTGGTAGTGACGGTTGTCGTGGAGATGGTAGTGACGGTTGTCGTGGAGGTGGTAGTAACTGTTGTGGTGGAGGTGGTAGTAACAGTTGTGGTGGAGGTGGTAGTAGCGGTTGCCGTGCAGGTGGTAGTAACGGTTGCCGTGGAGGTGGTAGTAGCGGTTGCCGTGCAGGTGGTAGTGACGGTTGTCGTGGAGATGGTAGTGACGGTTGTCGTGGAGATGGTAGTGACGGTTGTCGTGGAGGTGGTAGTAACTGTTGTCGTGGAGGTGGTAGTGACGGTTTTCGTGGAGATGGTAGTGACGGTTGTCGTGCAGGTGGTAGTAGCGGTTGCCGTGCAGGTGGTAGTAACGGTTGTCGTGGAGGTGGTAATAGTGGTTGCCGTGCAGGTGGTAGTAACGGTTGTCGTGCAGGTGGTAGTAACGGTTTTCGAGGAGGTGGTAATAATGGTTGTCGTGCGGGTGGTAGTAACGGTTGTCGTGCGGGTGGTAGTAACGGTTGTCGTGGAGGTGGTAGTAAGGGTTGTCATGGAGGTGGCAGTAACAGTTTTCGTGGAGGTGGTACTAACGATTGTCGTGCAGATGGTAGTAACTGTTGTCGTGGAGGTGGTAGTAACTGTTGTCGTGCAGATGGTAGTAACGGTTGTCCTGCCGGTGGTAGTAACGGTTGTCGTGGAGGTGGTAATAATGGTTGCTGTGCAGGTGGTAGTAACGGTTGTCGTGGAGGTGGTAGTAACGGTTGTCGTGCAGGTGGTAGTAACGGTTGTCGTGGAGGTGGTAGTAACTGTTGTCGTGCAGATGATAGTAACGGTTGTCGTGCCGGTGGTAGTAACGGTTGTCGTTGAGGTGGTAATAATGGTTGCCGTGTAGGTGGTAGTAACGGTTGTGGTGCAGGTGGTAGTAACGGTTGTCGTGGAGGTGGTGGTAGCGGTTGCCGTGCAGGTGGTAGTAACGGTTGTCGTGGAGGTGGTAATAATGGTTGCCGTGCAGGTGGTAGTAACGGTTGTCGTGCAGGTGGTAGTAACGGTTGTCGTGGAGGTGGTAAAAATGGTTGTCGTGCGGGTGGTAGTAACGGTTGTCGTGGAGGTGGTAATAATGGTTGTCGTGCGGGTGGTAGTAACGGTTATCGTGCGGGTGGTAGTAACGGTTGACGTGGAGGTGGTAGTAAGGGTTGTCATGGAGGTGGTAGTAACAGTTGTCGTGCAGATGGTAGTAACGGTTGTCGTGGAGGTGGTAGTAACTGTTGTCGTGCAGATGGTAGTAACGGTTGTCGTGCCGGTGGTAGTAACGGTTGTCGTGGAGGTTGTAAAAATGGTTGCTGTGCAGGTGGTAGTAACGGTTGTCGTGCAGGTGGTAGTAACGGTTGTCGTGCCGGTGGTAGTAACGGTTGTCGTGGAGGTGGTAATAATGGTTGCTGTGCAGGTGGTAGTAACTGTTGTCGTGCAGATGGTAGTAACGGTTGTCGTGCCGGTGGTAGTAACGGTTGTCGTGGAGGTGGTAATAATGGTTGCTGTGCAGGTGGTAGTAACGGTTGTCGTGGAGGTGGTAGTAACGGTTTTCGAGGAGGTGGTAATAATGGTTGCCGTGCAGGTGGTAGTAACGGTTGTCGTGCAGGTGGTAGTAACGGTTTTCGAGGTGGTGGTAATAATGGTTGTCGTAAGGGTGGTAGTAACGGTTGTCGTGCAGGTGATAGTAACGGTTGTCTTGCGGGTGGTAGTAACGGTTGTCGTGCGGGTGGTAGTAACGGTTGTCGTGGAGGTGGTAGTAAGGGTTGTCATGGAGGTGGTAGTAACAGTTTTCGTGGAGGTGGTACTAACGATTGTCGTGCAGATGGTAGTAACTGTTGTCTTGGTGGTGGTAGTAACTGTTGTCGTGCAGATGGTAGTAACGGTTGTCGTGCCGGTGGTAGTAACGGTTGTCGTGGAGGTGGTAATAATGGTTGCTGTGCAGGTGGTAGTAACGGTTGTCGTGGAGGTGGGAGTAACGGTTGTCGTGCAGGTGGTAGTAACGGTTGTCGTGGAGGTGGTAGTAACTGTTGTCGTGCAGATGATAGTAACGGTTGTCGTGCCGGTGGTAGTAACGGTTGTCGTTGAGGTGGTAATAATGGTTGCCGTGTAGGTGGTAGTAACGGTTGTGGTGCAGGTGGTAGTAACGGTTGTCGTGGAGGTGGTGGTAGCGGTTGCCGTGCAGGTGGTAGTAACGGTTGTCGTGGAGGTGGTAATAATGTTTGCCGTGCAGGTGGTAGTAACGGTTGTCGTGCAGGTGGTATTAACGGTTGTCGTGGAGGTGGTAAAAATGGTTGTCGTGCGGGTGGTAGTAACGGTTGTCGTGGAGGTGGTAATAATGGTTGTCGTGCGGGTGGTAGTAACGGTTGTCGTGCGGGTGGTAGTAACGCTTGTCGTGGAGGTGGTAGTAAGGGTTGTCATGGAGGTGGTAGTAACAGTTGTCGTGCAGATGGTAGTAACGGTTGTCGTGGAGGTGGTAGTAACTGTTGTCGTGCAGATGGTAGTAACGGTTGTCGTGCCGTAGGTAGTAACGGTTGTCGTGGAGGTTGTAAAAATGGTTGCTGTGCAGGTGGTAGTAACGGTTGTCGTGCAGGTGGTAGTAACGGTTGTCGTGCCGGTGGTAGTAACGGTTGTCGTGGAGGTGGTAATAATGGTTGCTGTGCAGGTGGTAGTAACTGTTGTCGTGCAGATGGTAGTAACGGTTGTCGTGCCGGTGGTAGTAACGGTTGTCGTGGAGGTGGTAATAATGGTTGCTGTGCAGGTGGTAGTAACGGTTGTCGTGGAGGTGGTAGTAGCGGTTGCCGTGCAGGTGGTAGTAACGGTTGTCGTGGAGGTGGTAATAATGGTTGCCGTGCAGGTGGTAGTGACGGTTGTCGTGGAGGTGGTAGTAACTGTTGTCGTGGAGGTGGTAGTAGCGGTTGCCGTGCAGGTGGTAGTAACGGTTGTCGTGGAGGTGGTAGTAACTGTTGTCGTGGAGATGGTAGTAGCGGTTGCCGTGCAGGTGGTAGTAACGGCTGTCATGGAGGTGGTAATAATGGTTGCCGTGCAGGTGGTAGTGACGGTTGTCGTGGAGGTGGTAGTAACTGTTGTCGTGGAGGTGGTAGTAACGGTTGTCGTGGAGGTGGTAGTAGCGGTTGCCGTGCAGGTGGTAGTGACGGTTGTCGTGGAGATGGTAGTGACGGTTGTCGTGGAGGTGGTAGTAACTGTTGTGGTGGAGGTGGTAGTAGCGGTTGCCGTGCAGGTGGTAGTAACGGTTGCCGTGCAGGTGGTAGTAGCGGTTGCCGTGCAGGTGGTAGTGACGGTTGTCGTGGAGATGGTAGTAACTGTTGTGGTGGAGGTGGTAGTAACTGTTGTGGTGGAGGTGGTAGTAGCGGTTGCCGTGCAGGTGGTAGTATCGGTTGCCGTGGAGGTGATAGTAGCGGTTGCCGTGCAGGTGGTAGTGACGGTTGTCGTGGAGATGGTAGTGACGGTTGTCGTGGAGATGGTAGTGACGGTTGTCGTGGAGGTGGTAGTAACTGTTGTCGTGGAGGTGGTAGTGACGGTTTTCGTGGAGATGGTAGTGACATTTGCCGTGCAGGTGGTAGTAACTGTTGTCGTGCGGGTGGTAGTAACGGTTGTCGTGCGGGTGGTAGTAACGGTTGTCGTGCGGGTGGTAGTAACGGTTGTCGTGGAGATGGTAGTGACGGTTGTCGTGGAGATGGTAGTGACGGTTGTCGTGGAGATGGTAGTGACGGTTGTCGTGGAGATGGTAGTGACGGTTGTCGTGGAGATGGAAGTAACGGTTGTCGTGGAGATGGTAGTGACGGTTGTCGTGGAGATGGTAGTAACGGTTGTCGTGGAGATGGTAGTGACGGTTGTCATGGAGATGGTAGTGACGGTTGTTGTGGAGATGGTAGTGACGGTTGTCGTGGAGATGGTAGTGACGGTTGTCGTGGAGATGGTAGTGACGGTTGTCGTGGAGGTGGTAGTAGCGGTTGCCGTGCAGGTGGTAGTGACGGTTGTCGTGGAGATGGTAGTGACGGTTGTCGTGGAGATGGTAGTGACGGTTGTCGTGGAGATGGTAGTGACGGTTGTCGTGGAGATGGTGGTGACGGTTGTCGTGGAGATGGTAGAGACGGTTGTCGTGGAGATGGTAGTAACGGTTGTCGTGGAGATGGTAGTGACGGTTGTCGTGGAGATGGTAGTGACGGTTGTCGTGGAGATGGTAGTGACGGTTGTCGTGGAGATGATAGTGACGGTTGTCGTGGAGATGGTAGTGACGGTTGTCGTGGAGATGGTAGTGACGGTTGTCGTGGTGGTGGTAGTAACTGTTGTGGTGGCGGTGGTAGTAGCGGTTGCCGTGCAGGTGGTAGTAACGGTTGTTGTGGAGATGGTACAAACGATTGTCGTGGAGGTAGTAGCAAGGGTTGTCGGGGAGGTGGTAGTAACGGTTGCCGTGCAGGTGGTAGTGACGGTTGTCGTGCAGATGGTAGTGACGGTTGTCGTGGAGATGGTAGTGACGGTTGTCGCGGAGATGGTAGTGAGGGTTGTCTTGGCGATGGTACAAACGATTGTCGTGGAGGTAGTAGCAAGGGTTGTCGGGGAGGTGGTAATAACGGTTACCGTGCAGGTGGTAGTGACGGTTGTCGTGGAGGTGGTAGTAACTGTTGTCGTGGAGGTGGTAGTAGCGGTTGCCGTGCAGGTGGTAGTAACGGTTGTCGTGGAGGTGGTAGTAACTGTTGTCGTGGAGATGGTAGTAGCGCTTGCCGTGCAGGTGGTAGTAACGGTTGTCGTGGAGGTGGTAATAATGGTTGCCGTGCAGGTGGTAGTGACGGTTGTCGTGGAGGTGGTAGTAACTGTTGTCGTGGAGGTGGTAGTAACGGTTGTCGTGGAGGTGGTAGTAGCGGTTGCCGTGCAGGTGGTAGTGACGGTTGTCGTGGAGATGGTAGTGACGGTTGTGGTGGAGGTGGTAGTAACTGTTGTGGTGGAGGTGGTAGTAGCGGTTGCCGTGCAGGTGGTAGTAAAGGTTGCCGTGCAGGTGGTAGTAGCGGTTGCCGTGCAGGTGGTAGTGACGGTTGTCGTGGAGATGGTAGTGACGGTTGTCGTGGAGGTGGTAGTAACTGTTGTGGTGGAGGTGGTAGTAGCGGTTGCCGTGCAGGTGGTAGTAACGGTTGCCGTGGAGGTGGTAGTAGCGGTTGCCGTGCAGGTGGTAGTGACGTTTGTCGTGGAGATGGTAGTGACGGTTGTCGTGGAGATGGTAGTGACGGTTTACGTGGAGGTGGTAGTAACTGTTGTCGTGGAGGTGGTAGTGACGGTTTTCGTGGAGATGGTAGTGACGGTTGCCGTGCAGGTGGTAGTAACTTTTGTCGTGCGGGTGGTAGTAACGGTTGTCGTGCGGGTGGTAGTAACGGTTGTCGTGCGGGTGGTAGTAACGGTTGTCGTGGAGATGGTAGTGACGGTTGTCGTGGAGATGGTAGTGATGGTTGTCGTGGAGATGGTAGTGACGGTTGTCGTGGAGATGGTAGTGACGGTTGTCGTGGAGATGGTAGTAACGGTTGTCGTGGAGATGGTAGTGACGGTTGTCGTGGAGATGGTAGTGACGGTTGTCGTGGAGATGGTAGTGACGGTTGTCGTGGAGATGGTAGTGACGGTTGTGTAGGAGATGGTAGTGACGGTTGTCGTGGAGATGGTAGTGACGGTTGTCGTGGAGATGGTAGTAACGGTTGTCGTGGAGATGGTAGTGACGGTTGTCGTGGAGATGGTAGTGACGGTTGTCGTGGAGATGGTAGTGACGGTTGTCGTGGAGGTGGTAGTAGCGGTTGCCGTGCAGGTGGTAGTGACGGTTGTCGTGGAGATGGTAGTGACGGTTGTCGTGGAGATGGTAGTGACGGTTGTCGTGGAGATGGTAGTGACGGTTGTCGTGGAGATGGTAGTGACGGTTGTCGTGGAGATGGTGGAGACGGTTGTCGTGGAGATGGTAGTGACGGTTGTCGTGGAGATGGTAGTAACGGTTGTCGTGGAGATGGTAGTGACGGTTGTCGTGGAGATGGTAGTGACGGTTGTCGTGGAGATGGTAGTGACGGTTGTCGCGGAGATGGTAGTGAGGGTTGTCTTGGCGATGGTACAAACGATTGTCGTGGAGGTAGTAGCAAGGGTTGTCGGGGAGGTGGTAATAACGGTTACCGTGCAGGTGGTAGTGACGCTTGTCGTGGAGATGGTAGTGACGGTTGTCGTGGCGATGGTAGTGACGGTTGTCGTGGAGGTGGTAGTAACGGTTGTCGTGGAGATGGTAGTGACGGTTGTCGTGGAGATGGTAGTGACGGTTGTCGTGGCGATGGTAGTGACGGTTGTCGTGGAGGTGGTAGTAACGGTTGTCGTGGAGATGGTAGTGACGGTTGTCGTGGAGATGGTAGTGACGGTTTTCGTGGAGATGGTAGTGACGATTGCCGTGCAGGTGGTAGTAACGGTTGTCGTGGAGGTGGTAATAATGGTTGCTGTGCAGGTGGTCGTAACGGTTGTCGTGCAGGTGGTTGTAACCGTTGTCGTGGAGGTGGTAGTAGCGGTTGCCGTGCAGGTGGTAGTAACGGTTGTCGTGGAGGTGGTAATAATGGTTGCCGTGCAGGTGGTAGTGACGGTTGTCGTGGAGGTGGTAGTAACTGTTGTCGTGGAGGTGGTAGTTGCGGTTGCCGTGCAGGTGGTAGTAACGGTTGTCGTGGAGGTGGTAGTAACTGTTGTCGTGGAGATGGTAGTAGCGCTTGCCGTGCAGGTGGTAGTAACGGTTGTCGTGGAGGTGGTAATAATGGTTGCCGTGCAGGTGGTAGTGACGGTTGTCGTGGAGGTGGTAGTAACTGTTGTCGTGGAGGTGGTAGTAACGGTTGTCGTGGAGGTGGTAGTAGCGGTTGCCGTGCAGGTTGTAGTAACGGTTGTCGTGGAGGTGGTAGTAACTGTTGTCGTGGAGATGGTAGTAGCGGTTGCCGTAGAGGTGGTAGTAACGGTTGTGATGGAGGTGGTAATAATGGTTGCCGTGCAGGTGGTAGTGACGGTTGTCGTGGAGGTGGTAGTAACTGTTGTCGTGGAGGTGGTAGTAACGGTTGTCGTGGAGGTGGTAGTAGCGGTTGCCGTGCAGGTGGTAGTGACGGTTGTCGTGGAGATGGTAGTGACGGTTGTCGTGGAGGTGGTAGTAACTGTTGTGGTGGAGGTGGTAGTAGCGGTTGTCATGGAGGTGGTAGTAACGGTTGTCGTGCAGGTGGTAGTAACGGTTGTCGTGGAGGTGGTAATATTGGTTGTCGTGCGGGTGGTAGTAACGGTTGTCGTGCGGGTGGTAGTAATGGTTGTCGTGCGGGTGGTAGTAACGGTTGTCGTGCGGGTGGTAGTAACGGTTGTCGTGGAGGTGGTAGTAAGGGTTGTCATGGAGGTGGTAGTAACTGTTGTGCAGATGGTAGTAACGGTTGTCGTGCCGGTGGTAGTAACGGTTGTCGTGGAGGTGGTAAAAATGGTTGCTGTGCAGGTGGTAGTAACGGTTGTCGTGCAGGTGGTAGTAACGGTTGTCGTGCCGGTGGTAGTAACGGTTGTCGTGGAGGTGTTAATAATGGTTGCTGTGCAGGTGGTAGTAAAGGTTGTCGTGCAGATGGTAGTAACGGTTGTCGTGCCGGTGGTAGTAACGGTTGTCGTGGAGGTGGTAATAATGGTTGCTGTGCAGGTGGTCGTAACGGTTGTCGTGCAGGTGGTAGTAACGGTTGTCGTGGAGGTGGTAGTAGCGGTTGCCGTACAGGTGGTAGTAACGGTTGTCGTGGAGGTGGTAATAATGGTTGCCGTGCAGGTGGTAGTGACGGTTGTCGTGGAGGTGGTAGTAACTGTTGTCGTGGAGGTGGTAGTAGCGGTTGCCGTGCAGGTGGTAGTAACGGTTGCCGTGGAGGTGGTAGTAACTGTTGTCGTGGAGATGGTAGTAGCGGTTGCCGTGCAGGTGGTAGTAACGGTTGTCGTGGAGGTGGTAATAATGGTTGCCGTGCAGGTGGTAGTGACGGTTGTCGTGGAGGTGGTAGTAACTGTTGTCTTGGAGGTGGTAGTAACGGTTGTCGTGGAGGTGGTAGTAGCGGTTGCCGTGCAGGTGGTAGTGAGGGTTGTCGTGGAGATGGTAGTGACGGTTGTCGTGGAGGTGGTAGTAACTGTTGTGGTGGAGGTGGTAGTAGCGGTTGCCGTGCAGGTGGTAGTAACGGTTGCCGTGCAGGTGGTAGTAGCGGTTGCCGTGCAGGTGGTAGTGACGGTTGTCGTGGAGATGGTAGTGACGGTTGTCGTGGAGGTGGTAGTAACTGTTGTGGTGGAGGTGGTAGTAACAGTTGTGGTGGAGGTGGTAGTAGCGGTTGCCGTGCAGGTGGTAGTAACGGTTGCCGTGGAGGTGGTAGTAGCGGTTGCCGTGCAGGTGGTAGTGACGGTTGTCGTGGAGATGGTAGTGACGGTTGTCGTGGAGATGGTAGTGACGGTTGTCGTGGAGGTGGTAGTAACTGTTGTCGTGGAGGTGGTAGTGACGGTTTTCGTGGAGATGGTAGTGACGGTTGTCGTGCAGGTGGTAGTAGCGGTTGCCGTGCAGGTGGTAGTAACGGTTGTCGTGGAGGTGGTAATAGTGGTTGCCGTGCAGGTGGTAGTAACGGTTGTCGTGCAGGTGGTAGTAACGGTTTTCGAGGAGGTGGTAATAATGGTTGTCGTGCGGGTGGTAGTAACGGTTGTCGTGCGGGTGGTAGTAACGGTTGTCGTGGAGGTGGTAGTAAGGGTTGTCATGGAGGTGGCAGTAACAGTTTTCGTGGAGGTGGTACTAACGATTGTCGTGCAGATGGTAGTAACTGTTGTCGTGGAGGTGGTAGTAACTGTTGTCGTGCAGATGGTAGTAACGGTTGTCCTGCCGGTGGTAGTAACGGTTGTCGTGGAGGTGGTAATAATGGTTGCTGTGCAGGTGGTAGTAACGGTTGTCGTGGAGGTGGTAGTAACGGTTGTCGTGCAGGTGGTAGTAACGGTTGTCGTGGAGGTGGTAGTAACTGTTGTCGTGCAGATGATAGTAACGGTTGTCGTGCCGGTGGTAGTAACGGTTGTCGTTGAGGTGGTAATAATGGTTGCCGTGTAGGTGGTAGTAACGGTTGTGGTGCAGGTGGTAGTAACGGTTGTCGTGGAGGTGGTGGTAGCGGTTGCCGTGCAGGTGGTAGTAACGGTTGTCGTGGAGGTGGTAATAATGGTTGCCGTGCAGGTGGTAGTAACGGTTGTCGTGCAGGTGGTAGTAACGGTTGTCGTGGAGGTGGTAAAAATGGTTGTCGTGCGGGTGGTAGTAACGGTTGTCGTGGAGGTGGTAATAATGGTTGTCGTGCGGGTGGTAGTAACGGTTATCGTGCGGGTGGTAGTAACGGTTGACGTGGAGGTGGTAGTAAGGGTTGTCATGGAGGTGGTAGTAACAGTTGTCGTGCAGATGGTAGTAACGGTTGTCGTGGAGGTGGTAGTAACTGTTGTCGTGCAGATGGTAGTAACGGTTGTCGTGCCGGTGGTAGTAACGGTTGTCGTGGAGGTTGTAAAAATGGTTGCTGTGCAGGTGGTAGTAACGGTTGTCGTGCAGGTGGTAGTAACGGTTGTCGTGCCGGTGGTAGTAACGGTTGTCGTGGAGGTGGTAATAATGGTTGCTGTGCAGGTGGTAGTAACTGTTGTCGTGCAGATGGTAGTAACGGTTGTCGTGCCGGTGGTAGTAACGGTTGTCGTGGAGGTGGTAATAATGGTTGCTGTGCAGGTGGTAGTAACGGTTGTCGTGGAGGTGGTAGTAACGGTTTTCGAGGAGGTGGTAATAATGGTTGCCGTGCAGGTGGTAGTAACGGTTGTCGTGCAGGTGGTAGTAACGGTTTTCGAGGAGGTGGTAATAATGGTTGTCGTAAGGGTGGTAGTAACGGTTGTCGTGCAGGTGATAGTAACGGTTGTCTTGCGGGTGGTAGTAACGGTTGTCGTGCGGGTGGTAGTAACGGTTGTCGTGGAGGTGGTAGTAAGGGTTGTCATGGAGGTGGTAGTAACAGTTTTCGTGGAGGTGGTACTAACGATTGTCGTGCAGATGGTAGTAACTGTTGTCTTGGTGGTGGTAGTAACTGTTGTCGTGCAGATGGTAGTAACGGTTGTCGTGCCGGTGGTAGTAACGGTTGTCGTGGAGGTGGTAATAATGGTTGCTGTGCAGGTGGTAGTAACGGTTGTCGTGGAGGTGGGAGTAACGGTTGTCGTGCAGGTGGTAGTAACGGTTGTCGTGGAGGTGGTAGTAACTGTTGTCGTGCAGATGATAGTAACGGTTGTCGTGCCGGTGGTAGTAACGGTTGTCGTTGAGGTGGTAATAATGGTTGCCGTGTAGGTGGTAGTAACGGTTGTGGTGCAGGTGGTAGTAACGGTTGTCGTGGAGGTGGTGGTAGCGGTTGCCGTGCAGGTGGTAGTAACGGTTGTCGTGGAGGTGGTAATAATGTTTGCCGTGCAGGTGGTAGTAACGGTTGTCGTGCAGGTGGTATTAACGGTTGTCGTGGAGGTGGTAAAAATGGTTGTCGTGCGGGTGGTAGTAACGGTTGTCGTGGAGGTGGTAATAATGGTTGTCGTGCGGGTGGTAGTAACGGTTGTCGTGCGGGTGGTAGTAACGCTTGTCGTGGAGGTGGTAGTAAGGGTTGTCATGGAGGTGGTAGTAACAGTTGTCGTGCAGATGGTAGTAACGGTTGTCGTGGAGGTGGTAGTAACTGTTGTCGTGCAGATGGTAGTAACGGTTGTCGTGCCGTAGGTAGTAACGGTTGTCGTGGAGGTTGTAAAAATGGTTGCTGTGCAGGTGGTAGTAACGGTTGTCGTGCAGGTGGTAGTAACGGTTGTCGTGCCGGTGGTAGTAACGGTTGTCGTGGAGGTGGTAATAATGGTTGCTGTGCAGGTGGTAGTAACTGTTGTCGTGCAGATGGTAGTAACGGTTGTCGTGCCGGTGGTAGTAACGGTTGTCGTGGAGGTGGTAATAATGGTTGCTGTGCAGGTGGTAGTAACGGTTGTCGTGGAGGTGGTAGTAGCGGTTGCCGTGCAGGTGGTAGTAACGGTTGTCGTGGAGGTGGTAATAATGGTTGCCGTGCAGGTGGTAGTGACGGTTGTCGTGGAGGTGGTAGTAACTGTTGTCGTGGAGGTGGTAGTAGCGGTTGCCGTGCAGGTGGTAGTAACGGTTGTCGTGGAGGTGGTAGTAACTGTTGTCGTGGAGATGGTAGTAGCGGTTGCCGTGCAGGTGGTAGTAACGGCTGTCATGGAGGTGGTAATAATGGTTGCCGTGCAGGTGGTAGTGACGGTTGTCGTGGAGGTGGTAGTAACTGTTGTCGTGGAGGTGGTAGTAACGGTTGTCGTGGAGGTGGTAGTAGCGGTTGCCGTGCAGGTGGTAGTGACGGTTGTCGTGGAGATGGTAGTGACGGTTGTCGTGGAGGTGGTAGTAACTGTTGTGGTGGAGGTGGTAGTAGCGGTTGCCGTGCAGGTGGTAGTAACGGTTGCCGTGCAGGTGGTAGTAGCGGTTGCCGTGCAGGTGGTAGTGACGGTTGTCGTGGAGATGGTAGTAACTGTTGTGGTGGAGGTGGTAGTAACTGTTGTGGTGGAGGTGGTAGTAGCGGTTGCCGTGCAGGTGGTAGTATCGGTTGCCGTGGAGGTGATAGTAGCGGTTGCCGTGCAGGTGGTAGTGACGGTTGTCGTGGAGATGGTAGTGACGGTTGTCGTGGAGATGGTAGTGACGGTTGTCGTGGAGGTGGTAGTAACTGTTGTCGTGGAGGTGGTAGTGACGGTTTTCGTGGAGATGGTAGTGACATTTGCCGTGCAGGTGGTAGTAACTGTTGTCGTGCGGGTGGTAGTAACGGTTGTCGTGCGGGTGGTAGTAACGGTTGTCGTGCGGGTGGTAGTAACGGTTGTCGTGGAGATGGTAGTGACGGTTGTCGTGGAGATGGTAGTGACGGTTGTCGTGGAGATGGTAGTGACGGTTGTCGTGGAGATGGTAGTGACGGTTGTCGTGGAGATGGAAGTAACGGTTGTCGTGGAGATGGTAGTGACGGTTGTCGTGGAGATGGTAGTAACGGTTGTCGTGGAGATGGTAGTGACGGTTGTCATGGAGATGGTAGTGACGGTTGTTGTGGAGATGGTAGTGACGGTTGTCGTGGAGATGGTAGTGACGGTTGTCGTGGAGATGGTAGTGACGGTTGTCGTGGAGGTGGTAGTAGCGGTTGCCGTGCAGGTGGTAGTGACGGTTGTCGTGGAGATGGTAGTGACGGTTGTCGTGGAGATGGTAGTGACGGTTGTCGTGGAGATGGTAGTGACGGTTGTCGTGGAGATGGTGGTGACGGTTGTCGTGGAGATGGTAGAGACGGTTGTCGTGGAGATGGTAGTAACGGTTGTCGTGGAGATGGTAGTGACGGTTGTCGTGGAGATGGTAGTGACGGTTGTCGTGGAGATGGTAGTGACGGTTGTCGTGGAGATGATAGTGACGGTTGTCGTGGAGATGGTAGTGACGGTTGTCGTGGAGATGGTAGTGACGGTTGTCGTGGTGGTGGTAGTAACTGTTGTGGTGGCGGTGGTAGTAGCGGTTGCCGTGCAGGTGGTAGTAACGGTTGTTGTGGAGATGGTACAAACGATTGTCGTGGAGGTAGTAGCAAGGGTTGTCGGGGAGGTGGTAGTAACGGTTGCCGTGCAGGTGGTAGTGACGGTTGTCGTGCAGATGGTAGTGACGGTTGTCGTGGAGATGGTAGTGACGGTTGTCGCGGAGATGGTAGTGAGGGTTGTCTTGGCGATGGTACAAACGATTGTCGTGGAGGTAGTAGCAAGGGTTGTCGGGGAGGTGGTAATAACGGTTACCGTGCAGGTGGTAGTGACGGTTGTCGTGGAGGTGGTAGTAACTGTTGTCGTGGAGGTGGTAGTAGCGGTTGCCGTGCAGGTGGTAGTAACGGTTGTCGTGGAGGTGGTAGTAACTGTTGTCGTGGAGATGGTAGTAGCGCTTGCCGTGCAGGTGGTAGTAACGGTTGTCGTGGAGGTGGTAATAATGGTTGCCGTGCAGGTGGTAGTGACGGTTGTCGTGGAGGTGGTAGTAACTGTTGTCGTGGAGGTGGTAGTAACGGTTGTCGTGGAGGTGGTAGTAGCGGTTGCCGTGCAGGTGGTAGTGACGGTTGTCGTGGAGATGGTAGTGACGGTTGTGGTGGAGGTGGTAGTAACTGTTGTGGTGGAGGTGGTAGTAGCGGTTGCCGTGCAGGTGGTAGTAAAGGTTGCCGTGCAGGTGGTAGTAGCGGTTGCCGTGCAGGTGGTAGTGACGGTTGTCGTGGAGATGGTAGTGACGGTTGTCGTGGAGGTGGTAGTAACTGTTGTGGTGGAGGTGGTAGTAGCGGTTGCCGTGCAGGTGGTAGTAACGGTTGCCGTGGAGGTGGTAGTAGCGGTTGCCGTGCAGGTGGTAGTGACGTTTGTCGTGGAGATGGTAGTGACGGTTGTCGTGGAGATGGTAGTGACGGTTTACGTGGAGGTGGTAGTAACTGTTGTCGTGGAGGTGGTAGTGACGGTTTTCGTGGAGATGGTAGTGACGGTTGCCGTGCAGGTGGTAGTAACTTTTGTCGTGCGGGTGGTAGTAACGGTTGTCGTGCGGGTGGTAGTAACGGTTGTCGTGCGGGTGGTAGTAACGGTTGTCGTGGAGATGGTAGTGACGGTTGTCGTGGAGATGGTAGTGATGGTTGTCGTGGAGATGGTAGTGACGGTTGTCGTGGAGATGGTAGTGACGGTTGTCGTGGAGATGGTAGTAACGGTTGTCGTGGAGATGGTAGTGACGGTTGTCGTGGAGATGGTAGTGACGGTTGTCGTGGAGATGGTAGTGACGGTTGTCGTGGAGATGGTAGTGACGGTTGTGTAGGAGATGGTAGTGACGGTTGTCGTGGAGATGGTAGTGACGGTTGTCGTGGAGATGGTAGTAACGGTTGTCGTGGAGATGGTAGTGACGGTTGTCGTGGAGATGGTAGTGACGGTTGTCGTGGAGATGGTAGTGACGGTTGTCGTGGAGGTGGTAGTAGCGGTTGCCGTGCAGGTGGTAGTGACGGTTGTCGTGGAGATGGTAGTGACGGTTGTCGTGGAGATGGTAGTGACGGTTGTCGTGGAGATGGTAGTGACGGTTGTCGTGGAGATGGTAGTGACGGTTGTCGTGGAGATGGTGGAGACGGTTGTCGTGGAGATGGTAGTGACGGTTGTCGTGGAGATGGTAGTAACGGTTGTCGTGGAGATGGTAGTGACGGTTGTCGTGGAGATGGTAGTGACGGTTGTCGTGGAGATGGTAGTGACGGTTGTCGCGGAGATGGTAGTGAGGGTTGTCTTGGCGATGGTACAAACGATTGTCGTGGAGGTAGTAGCAAGGGTTGTCGGGGAGGTGGTAATAACGGTTACCGTGCAGGTGGTAGTGACGCTTGTCGTGGAGATGGTAGTGACGGTTGTCGTGGCGATGGTAGTGACGGTTGTCGTGGAGGTGGTAGTAACGGTTGTCGTGGAGATGGTAGTGACGGTTGTCGTGGAGATGGTAGTGACGGTTGTCGTGGCGATGGTAGTGACGGTTGTCGTGGAGGTGGTAGTAACGGTTGTCGTGGAGATGGTAGTGACGGTTGTCGTGGAGATGGTAGTGACGGTTTTCGTGGAGATGGTAGTGACGATTGCCGTGCAGGTGGTAGTAACGGTTGTCGTGGAGGTGGTAATAATGGTTGCTGTGCAGGTGGTCGTAACGGTTGTCGTGCAGGTGGTTGTAACCGTTGTCGTGGAGGTTGTAGTAGCGGTTGCCGTGCAGGTGGTAGTAACGGTTGTCGTGGAGGTGGTAATAATGGTTGCCGTGCAGGTGGTAGTGACGGTTGTCGTGGAGGTGGTAGTAACTGTTGTCGTGGAGGTGGTAGTTGCGGTTGCCGTGCAGGTGGTAGTAACGGTTGTCGTGGAGGTGGTAGTAACTGTTGTCGTGGAGATGGTAGTAGCGCTTGCCGTGCAGGTGGTAGTAACGGTTGTCGTGGAGGTGGTAATAATGGTTGCCGTGCAGGTGGTAGTGACGGTTGTCGTGGAGGTGGTAGTAACTGTTGTCGTGGAGGTGGTAGTAACGGTTGTCGTGGAGGTGGTAGTAGCGGTTGCCGTGCAGGTGGTAGTGAGGGTTGTCGTGGAGATGGTAGTGACGGTTGTCGTGGAGGTGGTAGTAACTGTTGTGGTGGAGGTGGTAGTAGCGGTTGCCGTGCAGGTGGTAGTAACGGTTGCCGTGCAGGTGGTAGTAGCGGTTGCCGTGCAGGTGGTAGTGACGGTTGTCGTGGAGATGGTAGTGACGGTTGTCGTGGAGGTGGTAGTAACTGTTGTGGTGGAGGTGGTAGTAGCGGTTGCCGTGCAGGTGGTAGTAACGGTTGCCGTGGAGGTGGTAGTAGCGGTTGCCGTGCAGGTGGTAGTGACGTTTGTCGTGGAGATGGTAGTGACGGTTGTCGTGGAGATGGTAGTGACGGTTTACGTGGAGGTGGTTGTAACTGTTGTCGTGGAGGTGGTAGTGACGGTTTTCGTGGAGATGGTAGTGACGGTTGCCGTGCAGGTGGTAGTAACTTTTGTCGTGCGGGTGGTAGTAACGGTTGTCGTGCGGGTGGTAGTAACGGTTGTCGTGCGGGTGGTAGTAACGGTTGTCGTGGAGATGGTAGTGACGGTTGTCGTGGAGATGGTAGTGATGGTTGTCGTGGAGATGGTAGTGACGGTTGTCGTGGAGATGGTAGTGACGGTTGTCGTGGAGATGGTAGTAACGGTTGTCGTGGAGATGGTAGTGACGGTTGTCGTGGAGATGGTAGTGACGGTTGTCGTGGAGATGGTAGTGACGGGTGTCGTGGAGATGGTAGTGACGGTTGTGGTGGAGATGGTAGTGACGGTTGTCGTGGAGATGGTAGTGACGGTTGTCGTGGAGATGGTAGTAACGGTTGTCGTGGAGATGGTAGTGACGGTTGTCGTGGAGATGGTAGTGACGGTTGTCGTGGAGATGGTAGTGACGGTTGTTGTGGAGGTGGTAGTAGCGGTTGCCGTGCAGGTGGTAGTGACGGTTGTCGTGGAGATGGTAGTGACGGTTGTCGTGGAGATGGTAGTGACGGTTGTCGTGGAGATGGTAGTGACGGTTGTCGTGGAGATGGTAGTGACGGTTGTCGTGGAGATGGTAGTAACGGTTGTCGTGGAGATGGTAGTGACGGTTGTCGTGGAGATGGTAGTGACGGTTGTCGTGGAGATGGTAGTGACGGTTGTCGTGGAGATGGTAGTGACGGTTGTCGTGGAGATGATAGTGACGGTTGTCGTGGAGATGGTAGTGACGG
This sequence comes from Tenodera sinensis, assembly GCA_030765045.1. NCBI lineage: Eukaryota > Metazoa > Arthropoda > Insecta > Mantodea > Mantidae > Tenodera > Tenodera sinensis. The sequence continues at coordinate 31,428,989 of CM060965.1, read as the reverse complement.
TTGTCGTGGAGATGGCAGTGACGGTTGTCGTGGAGGTGGTAGTAACTGTTGTGGTGGCGGTGGTAGTAGCGGTTGCCGTTTAGGTGGTAGTAACGGTTGTCGTGGAGATGGTACAAACGATTGTCGTGGAGGTAGTAGCAAGGGTTGTCGGGGAGGTGGTAGTAACGGTTGCCGTGCAGGTGGTAGTGACGGTTGTCGTGGAGATGGTAGTGACGGTTGTCGTGGAGATCGTAGTGACGGTTGTCGTGGAGATGGTAGTGAGGGTTGTCTTGGCGATGGTACAAACGATTGTCGTGGAGGTAGTAGCAAGGGTTGTCGGGGAGGTGGTAATAACGGTTGCCGTGCAGGTGGTAGTGACGGTTGTCGTGAAGATGGTAGTGACGGTTGTCGTGGCGATGGTAGTGACGGTTGTCGTGGAGATGGTAGTGACGGTTGTCGTGGAGATGGTAGTGACGGTTGTCGTGGCGATGGTAGTGACGGTTGTCGTGGAGGTGGTAGTAACGGTTGTCGTGGAGATGGTAGTGACGGTTGTCGTGGAGATGGTAGTGACGGTTGTCGTGGAGGTGGTAGTAACGGTTGTCGTGGAGATGGTAGTGACGGTTGTCGTGGAGATGGTAGTGACGGTTGTCGTGGAGAAGGTAGTGAGGGTTGTCTTGGCGATGGTACAAACGATTGTCGTGGAGGTAGTAGCAAGGGTTGTCGGGGAGGTGGTAGTAGCGGTTGCCGTGCAGGTGGTAGTGACGGTTGTCGTGGAGATGGTAGTGACGGTTGTCGTGGCGATGGTAGTGACGGTTGTCGTGGAGGTGGTAGTAACGGTTGTCGTGGAGATGGTAGTGACGGTTGTCGTGGTGGTGGTAGTAACTGTTGTGGTGGAGGTGGTAGTAGCGGTTGCCGTGCAGGTGGTAGTAACGGTTGTCGTGGCGATGGTACAAACGATTGTCGTGGAGGTAGTAGCAATGGTTGTCGGGGAGGTGGTAGTAACGGTTGTCGTGGAGGATTTATGGAACTTGGTTTTTTTTTTAACTAGGTTGTTTACATATGCAAGCCTAGTCTACAAGCATTAGAGACAGTATAAAAGGAATAAGACAGCAGCAAGGTAAATTTTAAAATAAATACATATTTAGAATTGGAAGTTTTGAAATGATAGCATTATATGTACCAATCCTACAAAACTAATAAATTTAAAGAGAATATTTATTTTTACAAAATTCGTGTAATGTGCTGGACGCAGATTTTGACACGATTCGGCGCGTTCAGAGTTTCGATGGAAAGCGCTGTATCATCCCTGTTTTTTGTGCGGCAGTTTGTTCGTCAGGGTCCGTGCTTCTGGTTAAGTACTTGTTTATTACAGGAAATTCAGGTGGAACAGAAGGCAATTACTGATCTGAATGGAGAACCTGCCAAATGTCAAGTCTAGTGGAACGTATCCGTTATGAATACTCGTCGCGACACTGGCAGGATACCAAACTCAGTAACGTCTTACGTAATAAGGTACATGTGCACTTTTAAACGCTCTCCGGTACAAAAGCACTGCTTATTTTTCTTCTTTAACGATGGAAATCTGCCCAGGTTTCTGTAACGGTTCACCAACACCAGATGCATTACTCATAGCATCACTTTTGGATTGACAGAGAGAATCAACGCTCGGACACAAGTTCCGCAAATATGTACGAAGAAACCGCAGCTCTTCTAGCGTTATCCTTTCCCTACTACGTGTAGGAAAGTAGAGAAAGTATTGTATTCCACCCAAAAATTCGATGTAGAGATTTCACCAGAAATATATGTTTTGAGGCCCCCTGAATTTAAAAAAGTATTTTTAGAAAAAGGTCCTTGTGTGTGTCTGTAAAATAGAATCGTTATTCAATTTTTATATGTTAATCGTGCAAAGAGAATGAAATTTGAAAGTTTTGAAATACTGACTATCCCTCAAAGTCTGCTGTATTCCCATATTCTCCTTGTACCCACAAGGAGATAAATAATAAGGTAATCTCTTAAGTGTTTATCTCCACTAACATGAAGAAGATAGAAGAATAAGAGTTTGTAAGAATGGTTAGTACAAGAGTAGAGAAACTCTTGTGAGTGCAACACATCAGATTTTTTAAATTCTTTAATTTCGTTAGCTCCCTTTAAGTTCTATGGCAATATTGCGTGCTCTTAAGGACGCTTGGTAGAGAACAGCGTAGCAATTCCCATGCTAAACTTCAATGAATGCATATATTACGTTTTGTTCAAAACTATACAAGCTATCATAATGAACATTTTGGCACTTGTAATACAACTTCTGTTTCACAAATTGTAGTCAAATCAGAACTTAGGTTAATAATTGCTAACTTATTGGTATTTTAATAAATAAGAAAATTTTCAAAATTTTTTCACATATTTTCTTTTGTAGGTACATTTTTCTCCTAAACGATTAAAGTGAGACACTTTAGAAACATGTTATTTGACATAGTTGGTAGACATTTTATTCAAAAATAGCCATTTAAAAATACATAATCATGTACGCTTTATTTTTATTTTTTTAAAGATATTTATAACTTTTTTAGAAGTTTTATGCAAAGCTAACTTAAAAGCTTTCATCGGCAGTTTAGAGCGATATATTTTGCGTATGCACAATAAATAAACAGACAAATACATAGAATCACAGCTTTATCTATTATAGCTTTTTGGAAATCTGCTTTGTAAATGAGAAAAGAAGATAATGTGTTTTTGTAACGTACCCAAACTTAAAAATAACCCTAGTCCATATTCCTTACTTAAATGCCACAAACACATATAACTCTTACATGGACATATTATATAAACCACGTAAGCATAAAACCAAAAATATATTTTTTGCACCACCTTTCTCTACCAAGTGTCCTTAAGAAAATAATTCATATTGTTCACTGTCCGTTGCCAGGTTAATATCAGTTCTTTTACATGACAGCGAATTTACTGTCACTTTCAAGTACAATCAAAAACCATTGGTGAGGGCCGGGTTTGAACCCGCGACCTTGGGAACACTAGGTCTGATGAACTATAGATATTTATTTGCTTTTGTTATAAAACACTAACAAAGATTTACCTAAAAAAAATCCCCCCCCCCTCCCCAGCTGAGATAGGATCCATGAACTCTGTTGAAAAGTGAGTACGCTAACCACTCGACCACAGAAACAGTCTGTTTACGTGATTACCTTAAATGCGAAGATTCTCCTCTGTGTTTCATTCTCCTATCCCTTCCTATCCTCTTCCCTCTTCCCCGTCTCTCATTCTCCCACTCCCTCTCTCACTTCATTCCTCTTTCATTCTCACTCTCTCCCTTTCCTCTCTGCCATTCTCCCCCCCCCCCCCCCCCGCCTTCTTCACCTCACCTCCATCTGCACGTAATGCAGATACCATGTAAACTACTAATAAAGTTGTGTTTTCTGGAGTTTTAGTAAACATAAGTTACTACATAAACTTCTCCCTCTTCCTTATACTTGAAAAGTAGTGGGACCTACAGTTCCTTCTTGTGGTACCCATTTACGTAAATTGGTATAGAATCTTAAATATTCATCGACATTTTGTAAGGAAAATTATATTTATAACTCGTTATTTGTAATATTTTAAAGAAATGAATAGCAACTGAGGTAGGAATTTTTTATAAGTTGCATTAGGACTTTAGGGTAAATAATTAAAAAGCCCTTTACCTCATTCTCCTGTGAAACCTAAAGCATTTATACAGTATTACCTCACATACAATGACACGACTTAATTTTTACATACCATTAAACTTCTTTATTTTGACTTATAATGATTTATAACACTCTAGAAATACAGATAATGCGCTCGGGATAATTTACAATTTATTTTTATCATGTAGATTTTAGATACATTGCACTCTTTTCCGCACTTTTTGAAGCGTCATTTGTTTTACAAACATTAGACAATCTCTTTCCAAGACCTCTATGTTTATATTTTTTGTGAGGGTTTAGAAAGGAAAACTGTGTCACATTCGTGCATGGGAAAGTAGTTACACACAAATAACAAAAATTAGACCTTCAGCACTACAGCCCTTGTGGGCCTTGATTTGTCAGCCCGGCTGCCAACCTCACGCCCACATATACCAGGCAGAGCTGGATGATCATCCAGCCATTACGGGAAGATAATGTGGTCAGCACTATGCTTCCCCAAGCTGGTACAGAAAAAGTAAACTGCAAGGTATCAGTCTTTTTCAGTTTTCAGTTTTTCTTTATTCCAATGTATTTGCCTGGTGCCGGTACAATAGGCCCGGTTTATAGGTTATAATTATCATAGTATGATAATTGACTTAATTATACAATATGTACAATTTTTGGGGTTACCAAAAAATCCATACGTGACCACCTTTAGGTCACCGAGAACCGTTTTAATTTGCTGTGTTTGATTCTGTGTTCTTTGAGTGTCTGTTTCTTTTTTATATATATTCACATTTATATACACACATACACACACGCATTCACTCCTAGGCATACCAAAACATTGTCCCATCACACGCGCGTGCGCACACACACAGAGACACACACATAGACACACACACACACTTACACTGGACACAAGAAAAGTATGTGTACACACGCTTTGCGCTATATGCACTTCACTTCACTACACTATATACAGTTTTCCGCTGTTTTCCTGAGCGGTCAGATTGCAGCTCCTGTCCGGTTCCCGAGGCGCGGGCCTCTGCAGTAGTGGGTGTGCGGCCTAGGGCCAGGGTTGCATGGGCGCACATTAGTCGGCGAGTCGTGCCGTGGTATAAATCACACCTGGCGAGATTATTGGTGTATGGTAAGCTAGTAACAGTTCGACAAATTTCAGAAGCTGTGCAAATTTACAGAAATGTAATTAAATTTTAATGCCGCCCAAGAAAACCGGTTTATTGCATACGTATTAGATAAAAACCTTGCATTCCGAAGCAGAAACTGTATTATGACATAAAGTAATAGATAAACATGTTATTTATTTTCATACGATTTTTAATTCCAGTATGAATATAGGGAGATTTTGTAGAAGGAATAAACGCTTTTATAGTTTTCAATGTAATATTGTATTATGCTTAGTGGAGAGCTTTATACGTTTTTGTGATTCTAAGAACAAAGTTAATTTTTCTTATACCTAACACAGAACCGTTTAACTCAATAAATGCTGCTTATTTCAAGCAATATTTGCTACCTTTTCCATAACAGGCATTAAGAATTTGGAGATACATCTAAAGAAAATAAAAACGTGGTTTTCTAGGACTTCGGGTGTATCTACCCTTCCCCCTTCCCATCCTTCCTTGTTCTGATACACCGCCACGCCTCTAGCCTCGTATTGTAACTGTCATTGGTGATATGTGTTATCCCTGCCGAGACAATAAGAAACTGAGAGGTAATCCCAAGCAGTGCATGTTAGTGAATTCGTTTTCTGTACGTTGGATTTCGCACCGACAGACCGCTACCTATTATATCCCCTCAAACACATGATTGGGCACCAGTCCTGTATAGGACCGAAAAATTCGCAACCACATGGGTGCGTTCAAACCCACGCTCCAACTCACTACACCACTGTGCGGATGCACATACACGAATTTTCATGAAGAATTTAAAATTCCAGGTAACTGTTGTTTACAATGTTATTGTGTATCTGTCGTAAAGATAAATCCGTCAGACTGAGAAGACAACAGTCACAAATCGCAATTCATATGTCAAGTGATTCATCGACACCATACAATTTGGGTTTATACAGCCGCTTGATTTTAAAGGTTCCGTTTGTTTGTGTTGGTAGGGTCACGGTTTCATCAAAACCCGGTTTAATATCTACAATAAAACGCATCCAATGTCGCTAAACAGCCCGAAAACTGAATACCTTCGTGGTATCTTAGCATTTAGAATTGCTACATAGATAGTTTTCGTACTAAATACAAATAATAAATTTTCACAAAGCGATAACCTGTAATAGACACAAAGATTAAGCCACAACCTCTCTAGGTGCATGCACCAGTGCATCGCACGGTGCAAGTTGCAAAACTTGACCAACCACCTCGCTGACAACAGGACTTGGAAGATGATAAGGCGCTAATAACCTTAGCAGTTGAGCGCCCTAAAACCACACAAGATGATAAGGGAAACAAAGCAATGAAATGAAATTAAGTGAAAGGGGAAACCACGAAAATACCCAAGTAAGAGTGAGCAGCCGTCAGGAATCGAACTCCGTACCTTGAGTATACTAGCCGCAAACGCCGCGGCGTCACGTTGCTTGGTATATACTATAGGATCAGTTTCTATCAGACAACATATCTTGGTTAACATTATGTACCGTATGCATACCCATACCAGTAACTATCTAGCGGTTTGTTTGCCTCGCTTTCTCCCAAGTCTCAGGCATGATGATAAATTAAAACTCGCTCACAAGAAGTATCATATAGTTCGTGGGTGCCCCGCCTCACAAATAGAGTTCTTGTGTGTGCCAAATGGATATAAGCCAGCAAGGTCTAAAGAACTAAACCTGTACGGTTAGTGGAAACAGATGTTTCGCCAGAGAATCTAGCGGTAAAGTTGAGTTCACTTGCCTATTACACATTTTGAATAAATTTGTATCCGGAAATAACGTCATTTGTGATCCATATTAGCAATAGTTCAATAAAATAGTTTTTCTCATTGCGTTTGACAGCGATAATAATAATAATAATAATAATAATAATAATAATAATAATAATAATAATAATAATAATAATAATAATAATAATAATAATAATAATAGTAATAATAGTAATAATAATAATAGTAATAGTAATAGTAATAGTAATAATAATAATAATAATAATAATAATAATAATAATAATAGTAAGAGTAATAGTAATAGTAATAGTAATAATAATAATAATAATAATAATAATAATAATAATAATAATAATAATAATAATAATAATAATAGTAATAATAGTAATAATAATAATAATAATAGTAATAGTAATAGTAATAGTAATAGTAATAGTAATAGTAATAATAATAATAATAATAATAATAATAATAATAGTAAGAGTAATAGTAATAGTAATAATAATAATAATAATAGTAATAGTAATAGTAATAGTAATAGTAATAGTAATAGTAATAGTAATAGTAATAGTAATAGTAATAGTAATAGTAATAGTAATAATAATAATAATAATAATAATAATAATAATAATAATAATAATAATAATAATAATAATAATAATAATAATAATAATAATAATAATAATAATAATAATAATAATAATAATAATAATAATAATAGTAAGAGTAATAGTAATAGTAATAGTAATAGTAATAGTAATAATAATAATAATAGTAATAGTAATAGTAATAGTAATAATAATAATAATAGTAGTAATAATAATAATAGTAATAATAATAGTAAGAGTAATAAATTAACAACAATAATAATTAATAATAATAAAAATAACGGAGAGAAAGCATCTCTTTTTACTTTCTCTACTGGTAAGTAGGGGAAGTATTGTATTCCACCCAAAAATTCAATGTCGAGATTTCATTGGAAATATATATTTTGAGGCCCCCTGAATCCAAAAAAGCATTTTTAGAAAAAGGTCCGTGTGTGTGTCTGTCAGACTGTGCGTCAGTCTGTCAGTCTGTGGACAACATAACTCAAAAACGAAAAGTCGGTTAAAAACCAAAGTTGGTATTTAAGTTTAATGTTTTTCAGGGATGTGACACGAAGATTTTCAAGAAAATAGCCCCACCCTAAACTACCCTTTACATGGAAGATTAACGAAAATTTTGATTTTCTTGAAAATGGCTCTAACGATTTTGATTAAAATGCCATGTTTGAGACATTTTTATGACAAATGAAATGTATATCTTGAATTTTCTGGCTATAGCCCCTGTAGTCGTATTTACTCTGGACGACTTTTGCATAACTGGTAAACCGTTAGAGATAGACCAAATCATTCTATACAAAAAATGTAGATTTTGGTAAAATACACAATTTGTCTCAATAAATTTTCTTGTAGGGTGAACCATTTCGGAAATATTCCTTGTTATGTGTGTGAGTTTCGGAAAACTTAGAACTTTCGTGAAATGGGTCATCGCTGTTCATTTTGTTATATGTTAAGTGTGCAAAGACAACAGAATCTCAAAGCTTTAAAACATTTGACTATCGCACAAAGCCTACTGTATTCCCTCTTGCACCTACAAGGAAATTAGCAATAAGATAATTTGTACAAATGTTTATCTTAACTAACACGAAGAAGATATAGGAATAAGAATTTGTAAGAATGGTTAGTACAAGAGTAGAGAAAGTCATGTGAGTGTAACACATCAGATTTTTTTAAGGAGTAACTGTAAACTTTTAAAATGACTGAGTCAGCTGAAGTATTTTATAGAAATGACAAAATTATTTCGATATGCTCCAACGCCCCGGGACAAGTTGCTTCGAAAAATGCTTTCATCTCCAGCGTTCTTTGTTACTTACCCGCCTTCCACTTCCGGACTGTTGCGTCTGTTTAGTAACGCAGAGACCTGAGTTCAGCTCTCAATTGGGGCGAGTTGCATGGATATAATACTTTTATTTTATTTCCGGAGCTGTCGGGCAACACTTACCTCATTTGAACACCCATCAGCTGTAGGTAATCATTTTATTTTGGCATTATGGGCCTTCAGTATAAATCGAAAACGAAAAGATCAAATACACTGACTGTTTTCAAAAACGGCTTTACTGTGTTCCCAGGCGGAAGTCTTACTTTTACCACAGAATTGGTCGCATCACTCATTCGGTCAGCTAGCCAGCCAGTCAGTCAGTAAGACAATCACTCAGTCAATCAGTCAGTCAGCCAGTCAGTCAGTAAGTCAATCAGTCAGCCAGCCACTCAGTCAGTAAGTCAATCAGTCAGTCAGCTACCAGTTAGTCAGGCAGCCAGCCAGCCAGCCAGTCAGTCAGTCAGTCAGTCAGTCAGTCAGTCAGTCAGTCAGTCAGTCAGTCAGTCAGTCAGTCAGTAAGTCAATCAGTTAGTCAGGCAGCCAGCCAGTCATTCAGTCAATCAGTTAGTCAGCTACCAGTCGGTCAGTAAGCCAGTGAATCAGCCATTCGCTCAGCCAATCAGTCAATCAGCGAGTCAGTCAACTAGCCAATGGGACAGCCATTCTTCCAGTCAATCAGTCAGTTTCTCAACCAATCAATCACTCCGTTTAGCCAGTCAGTCAGAGAGTCAATCAGTAGCGAGTGAGTTAGCCAGCCAGTTCAATCAGTCAAAAGCCAATGATGTAGGATTTGAAGCTTTCACGGCGAACGTTAGTGATAAGAGCTTCACGGCTGATCACCCGTGAAGCTCTTATCACAAAAGCCAATGACTTCAATTAGTCAGTGAATCGTCAGTCAGTCACTCACTCAGCAGGCGGTCAGTGAGTCAGTGAGCTAACCAGTCAGTCATTCAGTCACAGTCGCCCTGGATGTGTTCAATTTACATTCCAAATTTGCATCTTCAAAGAGGAAGACATGAGATTTTCAAGAAAATCTCCTTTGCCTAACTACACCTTACATTATAAATGTTCGTTTTTTTTCCTCAAAAGGTGTTATTACTATTTTTTTAAATACCACATAGTTCAGACATGTTGTATGATTAATAAATCACGTGTTTTGAATTTAGTATGAATAGTCTTATAAGGTCCTCTGCATTTTGTGAACGAATATTGTCGACTTTGCATAATATATATAATCATATATACCATAAAGTCTGATGTGTTGCACTCATATGACTTTCTCTATTCTTAAAGACCGTTATTCCTCTATTGCATGCTAATCAAGATAAACATTTGGAGAACTATTACTAATTTTCTTCTAGATGTCAGGGGAACAAGGGAAGAAGTAGGCATTTAGGTTAGCCGTTTTAAAGCTGGTCGCTATATGATGCCTTTAAAATGACATTATCTTTGAATAGTCAAGAGAAAAACATAACGCCATCACTGAGTTACCTGTACGCTGCAAATTTCCACCAAATAGATCATGATTTTGGCTAAGAGAACCCGCAATCACTTTGACCGTTTTCACTCCAAAGGGTTTCCCAAGTTTAAAGTTAAAACTAGTTCGTTTTTTACAAGGGATTATGAAAAGTCTTGGAAAATAGAAGTAAAAAAATCTGATGTTGTTGCACTCACATGACTTTCTCTAATAACCATTCTTACGAACTCTTATTCCTATATAGGTATTATACGTGTTAGTTGAGATAAACATTTGTACAAATTATCTTATTGCTTATGTCCTTGTAGGTACAAGGAGAATATTAAAATATAGTAGGCTTTGTGCGATAGTCAAATCTTCAAATCCCGTTCTCTTTGCACACTTAACATATAAAAAATTAACAACGATGTTCCATTTCACGAAAGTTTCAAGTTTTCCGAAACTCACACACATAACAAGGACTATCTCCGAAATGGTTCAACCTACAAGAAACTTTATTCAGAAACACATTGTGTATTTTAGCATGATGTAGATTTTCGTGTAGTATGATTTGGTCTATCTCTAACGGTTTACCAGTTATGCAAAAGTCGTCCAGAGTAAATACGACTACAGGGGCTATAGTCAGAAAATTCAAGATAATCATTTCATTTGTCATAAAAATATCTCAAACAAATGGCATTTAATCAAAATCGTTAGTCATTTTCAAGAAAATAAAAATGTTCGAAAAATGTTCCATGTAAAGTGTAGTGTAGGGTGGGGTTATTTTCTTCAAAATGTTCGTGTCGCATCCTTGAAAGACATTAAACTTAAATACCAACTTTGGGTTTTAAATGACTTTTCATTTTTGAGTTATGCTGTCCACACACAGACACACAGACGCACACAGACATACACATGGACCTTATTCTAAAAATGATTTTTTTTCGATTCCGGGGTCTCAAACCATATATTTCTGGTGAAATCTCGATATCGAATTTTTGGTTGGAATACAATAGGACTTCCCCTACTTACCAGTAGAGAGAGTAAAGAAAGCATTCTTAGAAAAACGTCCGTGTGTGTCTGTCAGTCTGAAATCGGCGCGTCGAAATTGGTTTGTGTAAATTTGTATGTCGAATATTCTAAGTCGAATATCCGAAGTCGAGTATTCTGTCAAACTTTTATGTCGAACTATCGACGTCGAATTTTCGGTGCCTAATTTTCGATGTTGAATATTCGATGTTCAATGTTCTATGTCCAATTTTCGATGTCAAATTTTCTGTCGAGTATTCAATGTCCATTTCAGTCGAATTTTCGACGTTGAACTTAAAATGTCGCACATAGAATGTCGCACATAGAATGTCGCACATAGAATGACCAACTGACAATGTCCCACTTACGATGTCGATGTCCAACATACGAAGTCGATGTCCAACATACGAAGTCGATGTCCAACATACGAAGTCGATGTCCAACATACGAAGTCGATGTCCCACTTACGAAGTCGATGTCCAACATACGAAGTCGATGTCCAACTTACGATGTCAACGTCGAGTCTTCGATCTCGACCTCGATGTCGAGATTTCGATTTCGATGACGAGCCTTGGACGCCGAAGTTTGGACATCGAAATTTGTATTCGAATTTTCCATGTCAAATCTTCAATGACGTATATTCATATATAATTTTCGATGTAGAATTTTCCGTGTCGATTTCTCCGTATCGATTCTTCCATGTGGATTCTTCCGTGTCGAGTTATCGCTGTCGAAACCTCCATGTCGAAATCTAGATGTCGCAACCTCGATGTCGAAACCTCGATTTCGCAACTTCGAAGTCGCAACCTCGATGTCGAAACCTCGATTTCGTAACTTCGATGTCGAAACTTGGAAGACGAAACTTGGAAGTCGAACCCTCGATGTCGAAACATCGGTGTCGAACGCTCCATGTCGAACGATCGATCTAGAAACCTCGATGTCGAAAACTCGATGTCGAAACCTTGGTGTCGAAACTTCGATATAGAAACCTCATGGTGAACCCTTGATCTCGAACACCCAATGTCAAACTCTCGATTTCAAAACTTCGATGTCGAACCCTAGATGTGGAACCCTAGATGTTGAACCCTAGATGTCGAACCCTCGATGACGATACCCGATTTCGAAATTCGATGTTGAAATTTCGATATCGAAACTTCGATATCAAAGTCTCGATGTCGAACACTCGATGTCGAACGCTCGATGCGAACTCTCGATGTCGAACCCTTGATGTCCAAACCTCGATGTCGAAACCTCGATGTAGAAAACTCGATGTCGAAACCTTGGATTCGAAACTTCGATATAGAAACCTCAAGGTGATCCCTTGATCACGAACACCCAATGTCAAACTCTCGATTTCAAAACTTCGATGACGAACTCTCGGTGTGTAACCTCGATATCGAACCCCGATGGAAAAATATCAATTTCGAAATTTCATGTTGATTTTTCGATGTCGACCCTCGATGACGAACACCGAAGTCCAAATTTCGATGTTGAAATTTCGATATCGAAATTCCGAGGTTGAAACCTCGATGTGGAACAATCGATGGTGAAATATGGATTTCGATCCCGCGATGTCGAATCCTCGATGTCAAACCCCGATGTAAAAATGTGGATATAGAAATTGTGATATCGAAAAGTCAATGTCGAGACGACGATTTCAAACCCTGGCTGTGGAACCCTCGACGGCGAACCCACTTCAATGATATCGATATCATTCGATATCAAAATTTCAATATCGTAACTACCATATCAAACACTTGAAGTGGAACACTCGATGTCGTATACCGGATTTCGAATTCTCGATGACGAACCCTCGATGTCGAACCGCCGATGTAAAAATAACAATTTCGAAATGCCATGTCGATACCTCGATGTCGAACCCTCGATGACAAGAGCCCATTTTGAATTTCGATTTTGAAATTTCGATATCGAAATTTCGAAATTGAACCTTAGATGTCGATCCATCGATGCGGAATACTCGATGTAGAACCCTCGATGACGAAACACGATTTCGAAATTCGGAGTTGAAATTTCGATATCGACACTTCGATGTCGTGACCTCGATGACGATACTCGATTTTCAAATCCGATGTTGAAATTTAGATATCGAAATTTCGAAATCGAAACTTCGATTATCGAACACTCGATGCGGAACACTCAATGTCGAACCTTCAATTACGATTCTCGATTTCCAAATCCGAAGTCTTAATTTCGAATTCGAAATTTCGATATCGCAATATCGATATCAAAACTTCGATGTGGAACACGCGATGCTGAACACTCGATGTCGAACCCTCGATGACGGTACTCGATTTTCAAATCCGATGTTGAAATTTCAATATCGAAATTTCGAAATCGAAACTTCGATGTCGAACACTCGATGCGGAACACTCGATGTCGAACCCTCAATTACAATTCTCGATTTCCAAATCCGAAGTTTTAATTTCGATATCAAAATTTCGATTTCGAAACTTCGATGTCAAACACGCGATGCGGAACACTCGATGTCGAACCCTCGATGACGATATGCGATTTCGAAATTAGTTTTTGAAATTTCGATATCGAAATTCATTATTGGAAACATCGATGTCGACCCCTCGAAGCGGAACACTCGATGTCGAACCCTCAATGACGATACTCGATTTTCAAATCCAATGATCAAATTTCGATATCGAAATTTCGAAAACGAAACTTCGATGTCACTCGATGCAGAACACTCGATGTCGAAGCCTCGATGACGATACCCGAATTCGAAATTCGATGTTGAAATTTCGATGTCGAACCATCGATGCGGAACACACCATGTCGAACCCTCGATGACGAATGCCGATTTCGAAATGCGGTGTTCAAATTTCGATATCGAAACTTCAATGTAGTACCCTCGATGACGATACTCGATTTTCAAATCCGATGTTGAAATTTCGAAATCGAAACTGCGATTTCGTACCCTCGATGACGATACTCGATTTCCAAATCCGAAGTTTTAATTTCGATATCGAAATTTTGAAATCGAAACTTCGATGACGAACACGGGATGCGGAATACTCGATGTCTAACCCTCGATGATGATACTCGATTTTCAAATCCAATGTTGAAATTTGAAATCGATATTTCGAAATCGAAACTTCGATGTCGTACCCTCGATGACGATACTCGAAATCCAATTCCGAAGTTTTAGTTTCGATATCGAAATTTTGATATTGAAATTTTGATATCGAAATTTTGATATCGAAATTTTAATATCGAAATTTTGATTTCGAAACTTCGATGACGAACACGCGATGCGGAACACTCAATGTGAAACCCTAGATGACAATACTCGATTTTCAAATACAGTGTTGAAATTTCGACATCGATATTACTCAATCGAGACTTCGATGTCGTACCCTCGATGACGATACTCTATTTCCAAATCCGATTTTTTATTTCGATATCGAAACTTCGATGACGAACACGCGATGCGGAACTCTCGATGTCGAAACCCTCGATGACGATACTCGATTTTCAAATCCAATGTTGAAATTTCGATATCGAATTTTCGAAATCGAAACTTCGATGTCGAACACTCGATGCGGAACACTCAATGTCGAACCATCAATTACGATTCTCGATTTCCAAATCCGAAGTTTTAATTTCGATATCGAAACTTTCATGTCGAACACGAGATGCGGAACACTCGATGTCGAACCACGGATGACGATACTCCATTTTCAAATCCAAAGTTGAAGTTTCGATATCAATATTTCGATATCGATATTTCGAATTCGAAACTTCGATGTCGTACCCTCGATGAAGACATTCGATTTCCAAATCCGAAGTTTAAATTTCGATATCGAAATTTTGATAAAGCAACTTCGATGTTGAACACGCGAAACAGAACACTCGACGTTGAACCCTCGATGACGATACTAAAGTTTCAATCCAATGTTGAAATTTCGATATCGAAATTTCGATATTGAAACTTCGATTACGAACACGCGATACCGAACACTCGATGTCGAACACTCGATTTCGATACCCGATATTCAAATCCAATGTTGAAATTTCGATATCGAAATTTCGAAATCGAAGCTTCGATGTCGAGCACTCGATGCGAAACACTTGATGTCGAACCCTCAACCGCAATTCTCGATTTCCGAATCCGAAGTTTTAATTTCGATATCAAAATTTCGATTTCGAAACTTCGATGTCAAACACGCGATGCGGAACACTCGATGTCGAACCCTCGATGACGATATGCGATTTCGAAAAACGATGTTGAAATTTCGATATCGAAATTTCGAAATGTAGTTTTGATGACCAACACGCGATACGGAACCCTCGATGTCGAACACTCGATGACGATACTCGATTTTCAAATGAAATGTTGAAATTTCGATATCGAAATATCAAAATTGAAACTTCGATTACGAACACGCGATACGGAACACTCGATGTCGAACACTCGATGACGATACTCGATTTTCAAATCCAGTGTTGAAATTTCGATATCGATATTTCGAAATCGATACTTCGATGTCGAGCACTCGATGCGAAACACTCGATGTCGAACCCTCAATTACAATTCTCGATTTCCAAATCCGAAGTTTAAAAATCGATATCAAAACTTCGATATCGAATCCTCGATACGGAACACTCGATGTCGAAGCCTCGATGACGATACCCGAATACGAAATTCGATGTTGAAATTTCGATGTCCATATTTCGAAATCGAAACTTCGATGTCGTACCCTCGATGACGATACTCGATTTCCAAATCCGAAGTTTTAATTTCATTATCGAAATTTTTATATCGAAAATTCTATGTCGAACACGCGATGCGGAACACACAATGTCTAACCCTCGATGACGAATGCCGATTTCGAAATCCGATGTTGAAATTTCGATATCGAAATTTCGAAATCGAAACTTCTATGTCGAACGCTCAATTACGATTCTCGATTTCCAAATCCGAAGTTTTAATTTCGATATCGAATGTTTGATGTCGAACGCGCGATGCGGAACACTCGATGTCGAACCCTCGATGACGATATTCGATTTTCAAATCCAATGTTGAAATTTTGATATCCATATTTCGAAATCTAAACTTCGATGTCGTACCCTCGATGACGATACTCGATTTCCAAATCCGAAGTTTTAATTTCATTATCGAAATTTTTATATCGAAACTTCTATGTCGAACACGCGATGCGGAACACTCGATGTCGAATTCTCGATGACGATACTCGATTTTCAAATCCAGTGTTGAAATTTCGATAGCGAAATTTCGAAATCGAAACTTCGATGTCGAACACGCGATACGGAACACTGGATGTCGAACACTCGATGACGTTACTCGATTTTCAAATCCAATGTTGAAATTTCGATATCGAAATTTCGAAATCGAAACTTCGATGCGGAACACTCGATGTCGACATTGCATGTCGAACCCTCAATTACGATTCTCGATTTCCAAATCCGTAGTTTTAATTTCGATATGGAAACTTCGATGTCGAACACGCGATGCGGAACACTGGATGTCGAACCCTCGATCACGATACTCGATTTTCAAATCCAATGTTGAAATTTCGATATCGAAATTCATTAATCGTAACATCGATGTCAACCCCTCGATGCTGAACACTCGATGACCAACCCTCAATGACGATACTCGATTTTCAAATCCAATGTTGCAATTTCGATATCGAATTTTCGAAATCGAAACTTGGATGTCGAACACTCGATGCGGAACACTGGATGTCGAACCCTTAAATACAATTCTCGATTTCCAAATCCGAAGTTTTAATTTCGATATCGAAACTTCGATATCGAACCCTTTATCCGGAACACTCGATGTCGAAGCCTCGATGACGATACCCGAATTCGGAATTCGATGTTGAAATTTCGATTTCGAACCATCGATGCGGAACACACCACGTCGTACCCTCGATGACGAATGCCTAATTCGATATCCGGTGTTGAAATTTCGATATCTTAACTTCGATGTATAACCCTCGATGACGATACTCGATTTTCAAATCTGATGTTGAAATTTCGAGATCGAAATTTCGAAATCGAAACTTCGATGTCGAACACGCGATACGGAACACTGGATGTCGAACACTCGATGACGTTACTCGATTTTCAAATCCAATGTTGAAATTTCGATATCGAAATTTCGAAATCGAAACTTCGATGCGGAACACTCGATGTCGACATTGCATGTCGAACCCTCAATTACGATTCTCGATTTCCAAATCCGTAGTTTTAATTTCGATATGGAAACTTCGATGTCGAACACGCGATGCGGAACACTGGATGTCGAACCCTCGATCACGATACTCGATTTTCAAATCCACTGTTGAAATTTCGATATCGAAATTCATTAATCGTAACATCGATGTCAACCCCTCGATGCTGAACACTCGATGACCAACCCTCAATGACGATACTCGATTTTCAAATCCAATGTTGCAATTTCGATATCGAATTTTCGAAATCGAAACTTGGATGTCGAACACTCGATGCGGAACACTGGATGTCGAACCCTTAAATACAATTCTCGATTTCCAAATCCGAAGTTTTAATTTCGATATCGAAACTTCGATATCGAACCCTTTATCCGGAACACTCGATGTCGAAGCCTCGATGACGATACCCGAATTCGGAATTCGATGTTGAAATTTCGATTTCGAACCATCGATGCGGAACACACCACGTCGTACCCTCGATGACGAATGCCTAATTCGATATCCGGTGTTGAAATTTCGATATCTTAACTTCGATGTATAACCCTCGATGACGATACTCGATTTTCAAATCCGATGTTGAAATTTCGAGATCGAAATTTCGAAATCGAAACTTCGATGTCGAACACTCGATGCGAATCACTCGATGTCAAACCCTCAATTCAATTCTCGATTTCCAAATCCGAAGTTCTGATTTCGATATCGAAATTTCGATATCGTTACTTCGATGTGGAACACGCTATGCGAAACACTCGATATCGCACCTTCGCTGACGATATGCGATTTCGAAATTCAATGTTGAAATTTCGATATCGACATTTAGTAATCGATACTTCGATGTCGACCCCTCGATGCGGAACACTCGATGTCGAGCCCTCGATGACGATACTCGATTTCCAAATCCGAAGTTTTAATTTCGATATCGAAACTTCGATATCGAACCCTTTATCCGGAACACTCCATGTCGAAGCCTCGATGACGATACCCAAATTCGGAATTCGATGTTGAAATTTCGATTTCGAACCATCGATGCGGAACACACCACGTCGTACCCTCGATGACGAATGCCTAATTCGATATCCGGTGTTGAAATTTCGATATCTTAACTTCGATGTATAACCCTCGATGACGATACTCGATTTTCAAATCCGATGTTGAAATTTCGAGATCGAAATTTCGAAATCGAAACTTCGATGTCGAACACTCGATGCGGATCACTCGATGTCAAACCCTCAATTCAATTCTCGATTTCCAAATCCGAAGTTCTGATTTCGATATCGAAATTTCGATATCGTTACTTCGATGTGGAACACGCTATGCGGAACACTCGATATCGCACCTTCGATGACGATATGCGATTTCGAAATTCAATGTTGAAATTTCGATATCGACATTTAGTAATCGATACTTCGATGTCGACCCCTCGATGCGGAACACTCGATGTCGAGCCCTCGATGACGATACTCGATTTCCAAATCCGAAGTTTTAATTTCGATATCGAAACTTCGATATCGAATCCTCCTTGCGGAACACTCAATGTCGAAGCATTGACGATACCCGAATTCGAAATTCGATGTGGAAATTTCGATGTCGAACCATCGATGCCGAACACACCATGTCGAACCTTCGATGCGGAACACAATGTAGAACCCTCGATGACGAATGCCGATTTCGAAATTCGGTGTTGAAATTTCGATATTGAAACTCCGATGTCGTGCCTTCGTTGACGATATTCGATTTTCAAAACCGATGTTGAAATTTGGATATCGTAATTTCGAATTCGAAACTTCGATGTCGAATACTCGATGCGGAATACTCGATGTCGAACCCTGAATTACAATTATCGATTTCCAATTCCGAAGTTTTAATTTCGATATCGGAATTTGGATATCGAAACTTCGATGTTGAACACGCGATGCGGAGCACTCAATGTCGAACCCTCGATAACGATATGCGATTTCTAAATTCGATGTGGAAATTTAGATATCGAAATTTAGTAATCGAAACTTCGATGTCGAACCCTCGATGCGGAACACTCGATGTCAAACCCTCAATTCAATTCTCGATTTCCAAATCCGAAGTTTTAATTTGGATATCGAAATTTCTATATCGAAACTTTGATGTCGAACACGCGATGCGGAACACTCGATGTCGTACCCTCGATGACGATATGCTATTTCGAAATTCGATGTTGAAATTTCGATATCGAAATTTATTAATCGAAACTTCGGTGTCGACCCCTCGAGTCGGAACACTCGATATCGAACACTCGATGACGAAACCCGATTTCGAAATTCAATGTAGAAATTTCAATATCGAAATTTCGAAATCGGTACTTCGATGTCGAACCCTCGATGAGGAACACTAGATGTCAAACCCTCGATAACGATACCCGATTTCCAAAAACGATGTTGAAATTTCGGTATATAAATTTCGAAATCGAAACTTCGAGGTCGAAACATTGATGCGGAAGACTCGATGTAGAACCCTCGAAGACGAAACCCGATTTCGAAATTCAATGTTGAAATTTGGATATCGAAATTTGGAAATGGAAACTTCGATGGGGAAATATCGATGCGGAACACTCGATGTAGAACCCCGATGACGAAATCCGATTTTAAAACTCAATATTGAAATTTCGATATCGAAATTTTCATATCGAAACTTCGATGTTGAACCCTGGATTCGGAGCACTCGATGTCGAACCCTCGATGACCATACCCGATTTCCAAATTAGAGGTTGAAAATTCGATATCGAAGTTTCGAAATCGAAACTCCGATGTTGAACCATCGATGCGGAAAACTATGTAGATCACTCGATGGAACCGGATTTCGAAATTAAATGTTGAAATTTCGATATCAAAATTTCGAGTGCGATACCTCGATGTGGAACACCCGATATAGAACCCTCGATGACGAAACCCTATTTCGAAATTCAATGGTGAAATTTCGATATCAAAATTTCGAGTGCGATACCTCGATGTGGAACACCCGATATCGAACCCTCAATGCGGAACACTCGATGTCGAACCCTCGATGACGATATCCGAATTCGAAATTCGATTTTGAAATTTGGATGTGGAACCATCGATGCGGAACACTCGTCTAACCTTCGATGCGGAACACACGATGTCTAATCCTCGATGACGAATATCGATTTCGAAATTCCTTGTTGAAATTTTGATATCGAAACTTCGATGTCGAACCCTCGATGACGATGCTCGATTTTCAAATCAGATGTTAAAATTTCGTTACGAAATTTCGAAATCGAAACTTCGATGTCCAACACTCGATGCGGCACACTCTATGTAGAACCCCGATGACGAAACCCGATATCAAAATTCAATATTGAATTTTCGATATCAAAATTTTGATATCGAAACTTCGATGTCGAACCCACGATGCGGAACACTCGATGTCGAACCCTCGAGGACGGTTCCCGATTTCCAAATTTGACGTTGATAATTCGATATCGAAATTTCGAAATCGAAACTTCGAGGTCGAACCATCGATGCTGAAAACTCGATGTAGAACCCTAGAACGAAACCGGATTTCGAAATTCAATTGTTTAAATTTCGTTTACGAAATTTCGAGTTCGTAACTTCGATGTCGAACCATCGATGCGGAACACTTGATGTAGAACCCTCGATGAATCCCGATTTCGTAGTATGATGTTGAAATTTCAATATCGAAATTTCGAAATCGAAACTAAGATGTCCAACCCTCGATGCGGAACACTCGATGTCGCACCCTCGATGACGAAACCCGATTTCGAAATACGATGTTGAAGTTTCGATATCGAAATTTCGAAATGGATTCATCGATGACGATATTTTCATGTCGAAACTTAGATTCCGAATCGTGGATGTGGAACCCTCGAAGTTGAACATCCGATGTAAAAACTTCGATGTCGATACTTCGATGTTGAAACTACGACGTCGAATCCCTGATGAAGAAACACGATGTTGGAATTTCGATATCGATATGTCGATGTCGAAACTGATGTGGATCACTCGATGTCGAACCCTCGATGTGGAACCCCTCATTTAGAACACCAGATGTAAAAATTCCGATGTTGAAATTTCAATGACGATACTTCGATGTCAAAATTCAATGTCAATACTTCTATGACGAACCCTCGAGGTGGAACAGTCGATGTCGAAATTCCGATGTTGAAATTTCGATATTAAATTTCGATGTCGAACCCACGATGTGGAACACTCGATGTAGAATACCGGATGTGGAATTTTCGATTTCCAAACTTTGCTGTGGAACCCTCTATGTCCAAACCCGATGTCAAAAATTCGATATTGATTTTTCGAAGTCGAAATTTCGATGTCAGAATATCGATGTCGAGCACTCGATGAGGAACCCCGATGTGTTACTCTCGATGTCGTAACACCAATGTCGAAAATTGGATGTCAAACTCTCAATGTCGCAGCTCTAATGTCGAAACTTCGATGTCCTACCCTCGATGTAAAAATATCGATGTCGATCCCTCGACGTTGAACACCTACGTCGAAATTCGATGTTGAGATTCCGATATCGAAATTTCAATATCGAAAACTTGATGGTTAACCCGGAATTCGAACTCTCGATGTCGAACACTCGAAGTTGAACACCGATGTCGAAATTCGTAGTTTAAATTTCGATATCTAAATTTCGATTTCGAAATTAAATGTCGAACCCTTGATGTGGAACACACGATGTCGAACTCACAAGGTCAAACCTTCAATGTCGTAACTTCGATGTTGATACACGTTGTCGTATCCTCGATGTCGAAACTGCGATGACGAACTCTTGATGTGGAATTTCGATGTTCAAATTTCGATATCGAAATTTCGATGTTGAAACTTCGATGTAGATTGCCAGATGTCGAACCCTCGATGTCAAACTCTCGAGGTGAAACACTCGATGTTGAAATATCGATATTAAATTTCGATGTCGAAACTTCGAAGTCGATCACCCGATGTCGAACCCTCGATGTCAAACTCTCGAGGTGAAACACTCCATGTCGAATTCTCGATGTTGAAATATCGATATTAAATTTCGATGTCGAAACTTCGAAGTCGATCACCCGATGTCGAACCCTCGATGTCAAACTCTCGAGGTGAAACTCTCGATGTCGAATTCTCGATGTTGAATTATCGATATTAAATTTCGATATCCAAACTTCGATGTCGAACCGACGATGTGGAACACTGGATGTCGAATACCAGATGTCGAAACATCACTGTGGAACTCTCGATGTCTAACACTGATATCAAAAATCCGATATCGAAATTTCGATGAGGAAATTTCGATGTCGAACCCTCGATGTGGAACCCGATGTGTTACCCTCGATGTCGTAACTTCATTGTCGAACATTCGATGTTGAACTCTCGATGTCGGAGCTTCAATATGGACATTTCGATGTCCTACCTTCGATGTCGAACCCTCGATGTCGGACGCTCAATGTAAAATTATCGATGTTGAAATATCGTTTTCTAAATTTCGATGTCGAAAATTCGATGTCAATATTCGATGTCGAAACTTCTATGTCGAAATTCCATGTCGAACACTTGATGTCGAAAAGCCATGTTTAAATTTCGATATCGAAATTTCGATGTCGAAAACTCGATGTTGTACCCCGGATGTCGAACTCTCGATGAGGAACACTCGAAGTCGAACCCGATGTCGAAATTTTATGTTGAAATTTCGATATCGATATTTCGGTTTCGAAACTTCGATGACGAACCCTTGATGTGCAACACGATGTCGAACACCCGATGTAAAAATTTAGACGTCGAAATTACGAAGTCGATACTTCGGTGTCGAAACTACGATGTTGATACACGATGTTGAACCTTCGATGTGGAAACTACGACGTCGAACACTTGATGTTGAAATTCGATGTTGAAATTTCGATGTTGAAATTTCGATATCGAAAAATCGATGCCGAAACTTTGATGTCGATCACTCGATATCAAACCCTCGATGTCAAACCCTCGAGGTGGAACCCTCGTTTTAGAAATCTGGATATTGAAATTTCGATATCGAAACTTCGAAGTCGACCCCACGATGTGGAACCCTCGATGTGGAATACCGGATGTCGTAATTTCGATGTCGAAACTTCGATGTCTAACACCGAAGTAAAAAATCCGAATATTGAAATTTATGTGAGGAAATTATGTCGAACCCTCGATGTGGAACCCCAAATGTGTTACCCTCGATGTCGTAACTTCGATGTCGAAAGTTTGGTGTCGAACTCTCGATGTTGAACACCCGATGTCTTACACTCGATGTGGAACCCCCGATGTCGTAACTTCGATGTCGAACTCTCGATGTCGCAGCTTCGATGTCGATCGCTCGATGTCGAACCTTCGATGTCCAACTTTCGATGTCGAAGGCTCAATGTGGAACCCTCAAAGTCGAACCACCGATTTAAAAATTTCGATGACGATACTTCGATATCGAAACTGCTATATCGAAAATTCGATTTCGAGCCCTCGAAGTCGAACACCGATGTTGAAATTCCGATATCGAAATTTCGATGACGAAACTTCTGTCGAACCCTCGATGTGGAACACTCGAAGTCGAACCCACGATGTAAAATTTCGATGACGAAATTTCGATGACGGTTTTTCGATGTCGAAATTTCGATGTCGAACTTCGATGTCGAAACCTCGATGTGGAACCCTCGATGTGAAGGCATATGGCGAGATTTCGATTTTAAAATTTCGATATCAAAATTTCGAAATCGAAACGTTGATGTTGAACACTATGTGGAATACTCGATGTCGAATAACGGATGTCGAAATTTCGATTACGAAACTGCTGTGTCGAAACTTCGATATCGAAACTTCGGTTTCGAACCCTCGATGTGGAACCTCGATGTGAACCCCAATCTTGAAATTTCGATTTAAAATTCCGGTATCAAATTTTCGATGTCGAACCCTCGATATCGAACCGCAGAAGTAAAAATTTCGATGTCGAAATTTCGATGACAATACCTGATGTCGAAATTCGATGTCGAAACTTCATGACGAATTCGATGTGTTGTGGACCCCTCAAAGTCGAGCATCCGATATATAAATTACGATGTCGATTCTTCGATGTCGAAACTTCTATGTCGAACCCTCGACGTGGAACCCTCGAAGTCGAACCTCCGATGTATAGATTTGGATATCGATACTTTGATGTCGAAATTTCTATGTAAAACTTCGAAGTCAACTTCTGTGTCGAAACTTCTAAGTCGAACCCTGGATTTCGAAAACCGGTTTCGAAATTCGATGTTGAACTTTTGATATCGTAATTTCGATGTCGAAACTTTTAGGTCGAACCCTTGATGTGGAACACTCGATGTGGAATGCGGATGTAAAGATACCATTTCCGAAATTTCGATGTCGAAACTACGATGTCAAAAATTTGATGTCATACCCTTGATGTTGAACCCTCGATGTGGAACCCTCGATGTCGAAACATCGATGTCGACACTTTGATGTCGAACCCTCTATTTCGAACGCTCGATGTCGAAACTTCGATGTCGAATCCTCGATTTTGAACCCTCGATGTCGAATCCTCGATGTGGCACCCTCGATGGGAACCTTCGATATGTAGTACTCGATGTCGTAACTTCGATGTCGAAACTTCGATGTGGAACCCTCGATGACGTAACTTTGATTTCGAAAGTTCGATGCAGAAGCTTCGATGTTGAGGCTTCGAGGTCGAAACTTCGATGTCGAACCCTCGATGTCGAACTCTCGATATCGAACCCTCGAAGTGAACTCTCGATGTCGAAACCCCGATTTCGAACCCCCGATGTTGAAATTTCGATGTCGCACCCCCGATGCCGGAACTTCAATGTGGAACCCTCGATGTCGAACCCCCGATGTTGAAATTTCGATGTAGAAAAAGTACTTATCGAAAAAGATACGTGTGCCACTGTGTGCATAACTCAAAAGCTAAAAGTGGTAAGATACATACAAACATGGTATTAAGCTTGACTGAGGACAGAGGTACTTCCCTATACCAACAGCTAGGTGAAAGGAAGCAGAACAAGGAGAAGACGGAGAAGGGGAACAGGAGGAAGAAAAGGGGTAAGGGGCCAAAATTGGCTCCAACGATTTAATACAAGTACCATATGTTAAAATAGTTTTACGATAAATGAAATATGGCTCTTACATTTTATGGGAATGTCCTTCTGGGCAACTTTTGTAAAACCGGCAAACGGCAAGAGATAGACAAAATGTAATCAGATATACAAAAAATGTAACACACTTCTCTTTAAAACTGACAAATTAATAGCAAATATATTTTTTGTGAAGTGAAACATTATTTTTTATTACTATTTGTCCGAATTTTCTAATACTTATACCTTACTCAAATGGGAAGTCTTATTTTTATTTTGACCATGTAAAGAGGACGAAATATCGGCAAATTGTGACGAAGTTGATCGGGGAGTACGGATTTCTAAGGAATAGCTTGTACAAGAGTAGAGAGGGTCATGTGAATGTAATATATTTGAGCATCATTTCATCCATTTCATTCACTGTCCAATATGATCTGCCAGGTTAAAGGAGGTTAAACTTACCCATGTATATGAAAGTATAGTTTTATTGAGTTATACTTCAGATTTCCCATTGGCATTTTTCCTCCCTTATGGCACATTTTGTTTACTCATTTCCACATCTGCTCACTGTTACGGATGGCTGCGGATCCTAGGTTAGAAGACCCATTTTGCAGTACCATACACAGGGATTTGCGTGATAATAGTTTCACATGGTAAATAAGAAACTCCAATAACAAGTTCATCTATCGTCAAAAGCAAAGGAAATAATGTAACATTATTGAATAAAATTACGAGATACGACTATTGTTGTTATGCTTACGTTCACAACTAGGACGAGTAATGTCCAAACACTGCGCCAGGTCTATATTACTGGTTTCCGAGCATATTTACCAGAGCTGAGTAGGTTGGTTTTAGTGTCAACATTCTTGGTCTTCCGCTTTGCGCGCTTGCCAAACTATGTGCAACAGACACGCCGAAATGATCACTTTAGCAACAAATAGACAGTATACAAATAACTAATCCTTTAAACCTCTACCTCTCTAGGCTAATTACGTAAGTAAAGGATAAAGGAGTGCCGACGTTTTTATGCAATTACGCAGTATAGAGGAATGTCGTCCTGGTGGCTCAGTTGGCTAGATGCTGGTCTATTGATCCCAAGGTCACGGGTCAGTAGATTTACTGACATTTAAGACAATTCCTGTGGGATGAAATTCCGGCACACCGGCGACGGTGATGTGATCCTGGCAATTGACAGCGTCGTTAAACAACAAAAAAATCTGATGTGCTGCACTCACATGACTTTTCCTATACTTGTACTACCCATTCTTACAAAGTCTTATTCCTCTATCTTCTTTGTGTTAGTTGAGATAAACATTTGTACAAATTATCTTATTGCTTATTTCCTTGTAGGTGCAAGAGGAATATTAGAATACAGCAGGCTTTGTGCGATAGTCAAATGTTTTAAAGCTTTGAGATTCTGTTGTCTTTGCACACTTAACATATAACAAAATGAGCAACGATGATCCGTTTCACGAAAGTTCTAAGTTTTCCGAAACTCACACATATAACAAGGAATATCTCCGAAATGGTTCACCCTACAAGAAAATGTGTTTCGACATAAACTGTGTATTTTAGCAAGATCTACATTTTTTGTATAGTATAATTTGGTCTCTCTCTAACGGTTTACCAGTTATGCAAAAGTCGTGCAGATTAAATACAACTACAGGGGCTATAGCGAGAAAATTCATGATATACATTTCATTTGTCATCAAAAGATCTCAAACATATGACATTTTAATCAAAATTTTCGAAAAATTTTCCATGTAAAGGGTAGTTTAGGGTGGGACTATTTTCTTCAAAATCTTCGTGTTGCATCCTTGAAAGACATTAAACTTAAATACCAACTTTGGTTTTTAACCGACTTTTCGTTTTTGAATTATGCTGTCCACAGACAGACACACAGACACACAGACACACACACGGACCTTTTTATAAAAATGCTTTTTTTTTGGATTCACGGGGCCTCAAAACATATTTCCGGTGAAATCTCGACTTCGAATTTTTATGTGGAATACAATACTTCCCCTACTTACCAGTAGAGAAAGTAAAAATAGCAGGAAGAACTGAAAACAGCGTTATAATAAATAATAAATACAACTTAAACTTAAAATGAAACAGTCTTACGTATTTGCTTGAATGGTAATTCCTACATCAATGCACTGGTGGACAGCTCCCAAAATATATTTTTAATTGTCTTACTACAGATTTTTACATTCATAATTGAGTGCGCTCACGATGAAAAGAGAAATGAAAAGAGAGAGAGAAAGAATAAAGATTACAATTAATAAAGAGTACAAGAGCTTCAAACTTCAAAGTAATAACAAACAATATTTCGGAAATGGTGAACTCTCCTACGAAAATTATACGAAATAACTTGTGTGTTTTAATAAGATCTACAGTTTTGTACAGTAAGATTTGATCTATCTCTTGAGGTTAATGAGTTATGTAAAAGTCATAAATGGCCATGGGCTATAGTCCGGAAATTCAAAATATATATTTGATTTATTGTAAAAATATCTTAAACAGGAAATTTCAATCGAAATCGTTGCAGCCGCACAATTACTGAGGTATTTATCACACCAGCTTTTTTGAAATTTACGCACAAATTTACCATCCTACTGCGATCAAGTTAAATATGGGCGTTTCTGCAAATGGAACTGCATCGAAGTCAGGACTGTTAGATATAAATTCACAAGACATTGTCCTGGGAGACATAACACAAACACACGTACACTATATAATTTTGCAGCACACTTTTAATAGGCACTCCTGGTTCTTACTGATATTTTCCTTCTGCTTTAACGGATTACCCTCCCCTTATGTAGGACTTACACTCCCAAGGAGTTACAATCCAGTGCCTGGGGTCAGGCGCCTGTCAGGGAACAGAGAAACCTACGGACTGGACAGAGTGAAGACCTGGAAGCGGGTGGTGAGGCAAGCACCAGGTATGATAGTGAGGAAGAGGATGATATGAAGTATTATTGTTATTATTATTATTATTATTATTATTATTATTATTATTATTATTATTATTATTATTATTATTATTATTATTATTATTATTATTATTATTATTATTATTATTATTATTATTATTATTATTATTATTATTATTATCATCATCATCATCATTATCGTTACCGTTACCATTATCGTTATCATCATCATTATTATTATCATTATTATTATTATTATTATTATTATCATCATCATCATTATCATTATCGTTACCGTTACCGTTATCATTATCGTAATCGTTATCATTATTATTATTATTATTATTGTTATTATTGTTATTATTGTTATTGTTGTTATTGTTGTTATTATTATTATTATTACTATTATTGAAGAGGATTCCAACCTGATTCTATAGTAAGGCTATTGCACATATGTGGGACTTCAGTTGCTGCTGTAGTGTTTAACGCCCGCTTTTACTACTACGGCACCGCAGGCGGTGACACTGATGATACATGGAATGAAGATGGAGCACTGGTGGAATGAGATGGCGGGGGAAACCGGAGCACCCGGAGAAAACCCGCCCTGACGCCGCTTCGTCCACCACGAATACCACATGCGGGTCCCTGGGATCGAACCCGGGCCGCCTAGGTGGTAGGCGAACGCAGGGTCTTCGGTAGGGCGGGAGGGAGGGAACAGATGGAAGTATCCAATGGGCGTGCCAGAAACCGGGCAAGAGGCGCGAACCAGCGTGGGACCTCTCACGTGTGCTGAAGAATCACCTCGGCGCCAGTTGTACACTGAATTTATATTGCGATGCCAAAGTGATATTGCACTCTTTGAATAATTTTTGGAAAATGTGTGTAGCTCTGACATTTTGGATCTCTTATAGGTCTTTGTTTAGGTATTGAAATTATAACAGGAGTACAATATTCAGCAAGTGTCCAGAGTTGCACATATTTGTCGAGACGTGAATTATGGATGATTGTTTCGAACCCTTCATGCTAATGGCGCCTCTATAGTTATTTGTATTTATCTCCATATTGAGCGTGGTATAGGTATATTATGATTCATATAAATGTTATTATGCATGAATGGTTGAAGTAGGGAAGTATATAAATTTCATGTATCAGGCTTCATTGCTAATTGGGGAAAGTGTAATTATATGTGTGCATCTGTATTGCCTTTTGAATTTATATTTTTGATTAATTCAGCACTGAAACAACAAACGATCATTTGAAATGGGAGGAATTATCATGAAAATCCTTGCTTGGTATCACCAGAACGCACAGGAAATCACTTTTTGTCTTTCTTTCTTTTTTCCAAGGTGCTTAACTCGAATTGCTCTGCCTAACTGACGTGATCCTGTTCCAACCTTGTATACAAGTGAAAAAGCTTCACACGGAACAAGATGATCTAGATAATCATCTCATTAGTGGAAGTTTCCTAAATATGCCATAAATAGATACTAATCAAGCAACAAATCTTCCGAAAGGCACAGTTGAAGGCGTATTTGTTATTTTGTTGGTAATTTTCAACTAATTCTAGAATAACAGCTACAAGAATGCTGAAATGTTGTCTAATTGCAAAAAGTCATGTGTTATCTAATGAGGATGCCCTGAGGCTTGGCACCGTAGCATTCCTTCCAGATGGCAAAAGAGATGCCCAGCATCCGCCTGAAGCGAACCTGCTAGGCCGACCGCCGTACTGGCGCCTACTGACCTCGTACGGCTGCTCCTGACCCGATTGCTAAATATAATACTAAATAATACACTTCTGTTGACATGACAGTTCATTCTCACTGAAATATGGAGCAATGCTGGTAGACGCATCCAAACCACATTCCTCTGGTTCAGATGACGCTACGAGTAGGCTACCTCTAATTATACAACTTATTGATGTTCAGTTATGCACACATCTGGTAGGTCCATAATTAGAGATCAAAAATACACTAATCGTGAACTTGCAAAAAAATTGAATCCTGCAGAAAGTACAAAAAGGCATAGCTTAGAGTATTAGATCTGTGGATTGGTTTCTTCGATCGTAAGTTTGTGGCAGATTTTCGAAAAAATGTGCAACTTACAAATGTTTACCCTTTTTACTTTTTCTACCGCGTTTGGTAAGTAGAGTAAGTATAGTATTCTACCAAAAAGTTCGATGACAAGATTTCAGCGTAAATATGTTTTGAGGCCCCTTGAAACCAAAAAAAAAGGTCATTTTTAGAACAAGGCTAGTGAGTGTGTGTGTGTGTGTGTGTGTGTGTGTGTGTGTGTGTGTGTGTGTGTGTGTGTGTGTCTGGGGATTGGTAATAATACTATTTTTAGAACAATGCTAGTGTGTCTGTGGGGGGATTGGTAATAATCCTGTAGGTGGTGGCGGTGGCGGTGGCGGTGGCGGTGGCAGCGGCGGCGGTAGCAGTGGCGGCGGTGGCGGTGGTGGTGGAGGTTTGTCATGTTCAACTAAAACCTCAGGCCAGGGGTCAATGCACACCACTGTTTCGTCAAAAGCCAAAGTAGAATACTCCACAGATGCACCCTCCCCCCGGTAACGCGCACGCTGATAATGTTGGTGAAATGCTGTTTGAAGGTGTAGGGACGTAGTGCGCTCTTATGAGTCATAGAATACCTGATGGCTTACAGATGTTCACCAGCGCGCCATTAGGTCAGATCTTAAGTTTATCACTTGGATGGAGTTGAGATACTTCCCCTCTTAATATGGAACCAAAGGCGCTCTACATTTTATAATTAGTGGCAACATTTGAATTAAAAAAAGAAAACATTTTAGAACAGTTTTTTGTAGTGAACCATTTTGGAGATATTCCTTGTTTGTGTGAGTTTTGGAGTGCTTAATCGTTCGTCAAATGGAATATCGTTATTCATTTTTATATGTTAGCCGTGGAAAGAGAACGGAATCTTAAAGCTTTAAAAGATTTGACTATCGTTCAAAGCCTACTGTATTCTAATATTCCCCTTGCACCTACAAGGAAATAAGCAATAAGATAATTTGTACAAATGTTTATCTGTATTAACATGAAGAAGATATAGGAATAAGGGTTTGTAAGAATAGTTAGTACAAGAGTAGAGAAAGTCATGTGAGTGCAACACATCAGATTTTTTCGACGCGTTGTTATTTTTCCGTAATATAACACTGTCTTCTTGCCAATGCCTGTATATTTTATACATGAAGGGTTACAAATGGAAAGTGGCACATATTAAAGTGTGTGTAATTTTTTATGGTTTGCTGACCGATATTAAGTAGTTTTCATCACACCTAATTTTAATTTTGAACTGCAGATTTTGTTGAGTCTTACATTACAAGAGGAAGCTTTTGCACTGAAACAAACAGCTGGTAAAGGTAATCACTGCAGTACCTATATTTGATGTAGCTGTCACTACAATGGAAAATTGCATACCCTGCCTGGCCCAAAGCTCGTCGTTTTCATTTAAAATCTACTCCAAGAAGAAGTAATTCAAAACAGTGACACAGTCGATTTCTCTACCTGTTTACTCCTGTGAACAACTGTAAATATTTGATACATAACCTGACTGAACTTTGCTGCGGATGTGGGTAACCTTAAATTGAACCATTCGTATTGACTGTCACGAGTCTGCCAAAACTTGTATATATGTCTCTATCAGACGCATTAATTAAACGAATGTATCGGAAGTTTGGTAAGAAAAGAAAAAAGGCCGTTAGTTGTAGAAATATGCCGTTATGGGAAGGTCAACACCCGCGTAGCACAGTCCTCTCAGTGTCTCGCTCGGTCGCATGTTCATCCACTGACAATACCAGAAACATCCTCTGTGACCATAATGCGTCCTTTGAGAGGAAGACCACTTGGCTGTAAAGAGGCACTCGTCCCGTGTAGGGCATCCGGAAACCACTGTGTGTATAGCCTAGCCAGGGGCGATTCCAGAGATGATGAGCTTACACGGTTACAGTTCGGCCTATGATGTCACAACCAGACCAAACAATAAGGACTTAGAAGTAGACCAGAAAAAAGAGAAGGAAATTAGCAAGCAAAGTGTACTTACCTACTCCCTTTACCTTTTATTTTTTCTTCTCCTCATCTTGAACAAGAGATGAAGAATACAAGACAGACAGAGTATCAGACAGGATGTATCGTCTCGTATGCCTCATGTAAAAAGGATTGAGGGACGGAGGACGAATGGAAGCTGCGACCTCTTGCCCTGGTGCACAGAATAAGGCTTGGACGTATTCCTAGGTCCACACGTACTTTGTACTTAGGGCACAGCACAAATGGACAACAATTTATTGTGTCTACCTGGATTTGAGCATTTTCAGCCTTGAAGAGATGGACCATCCAAAGAAACTAATCTCTTAAATGCGGTAATCTAAAGTCTTTTATTAGGAAAATAAGATGCACCAAAACTCGCTCTGAAGATATTTAAAATAATTAGAATGAATCGCATCATAAAGAGTTCGATAACCTTATGTGAACCCACCGAATGAGATGGCTCCGCGGTAACTGAGAAGCTCGCATTTGGGAGGTCATGGGTTCGATAACCTATATTTTAATTTTCAGAAGGCAACAATAATTCTAGAATATGTGCATGCTCTCTTGTCTCTTAACCTGGAAGAGTTTAGGACTTTTCCTCAGAATTGCCGTGGCCTCGCTCACCAAAGCGGCTCGGGTTTGATCCCAGAGGACCGTTTGTAAGGACGAAGCGGAATCTGGGAAGACTTTCCCCAGGTTCTACAACTTCCCCCGCCCTTCCTCATACTCATACCAGGGTTCGAACTGGTCACACATCCTGGCTACTCACTTCGATCCAGAGTTTGTCTGCTCCTTGACGGGCATCTCACTTCAGACGCACTTTACTGGGGATGTAACTTCATACGAAGAGGGTAAACAAATACTAAATACATGACTAAAGCAGACTTTTCTGCTTCAGTAACATCTTGTTAGTAGGATTCTTTTTGTTATAATTCAGTGTAGGTACATACTGGCTAACCAAAGGATTTAATCTGTATGCACCCTAGTGTGTTTTCCCGAGAGCGCTCTTTATTATTCCAACGGTTTTATCTTAATGTAAATTAAATATTAAAACTCAGTAAGCGACACGTTCTCGTACAGTTTTCCGGGAGTTTAATATTCGTGTCTTCTGCAGTAAGCTACGTGCAGACAAGGAATGGAAAGGTGCACCGAAAAGAAAGAAAAATGCACTTCTGATGCGTTACTTTTACACGAATTTCTCTGTCCATTATTGTTCATTTTTACAAAAGCTTATTATTGTTTATTCCATGTACATAGTAGATAGAGAACGTATTCACACCACCTAAAAATTTGATACTAATATTTCAATAGAAATACGTATGCTGAGGTTCCCTGACTCCAAAAAGAGCACTTTTAGAAAAAGGTCTTTCTTTGTGCATATGTGTGTATGTGCGTGTGCGTGAGTGTCCATCCGAGTGTGTACCGTGAACAGCATAATTAAAAAATGAACAGCCGATTAAACACCAAGCTTTGTATTTTAGTTCAGCATCTATGCGACACAAAGATTTTCAAGAAAGACCCCACTCCAGATTACCCTTTAAATAGAGCATTTTTATTTCCTCAAAAATGGCTCTACAATTTTTATTAAAGTGCCACATATATATTTTATGACAAATGAAATTACGCCTTGAATTTTCTGGGAATGTCTTATAGGTCTTCACTCTGGATGACTTTTGCATGGCAGCTAAACCAAGAAAAAGACAAAATACTTCTGCACGAAAAACGTAGATCTCTTTAAAACACACAATCTATGCATTTTTTGAGCAGTGAGCAATTTCGGAGATGTTACTTGTAACTTGTATGAATTTCCCAATACTTTTCTCAAATGAGAAGTCGTTATTCGCTTTATTTTGTCATGGGCATGCAAAGAGAACAAAATTTTAAAACCATCACATAGTAACCAATTCTTTGATTATCATTTGAAGCTTACTGTATAGCCATATCCCTCCTGTGCCTGCAAGAACATTAGCAATAGGATGATTTCTGCAGATGTTTATCTCGACTAGCATGTAGAACATAGAGGAATAAGCGGTTATAAGAATATTTTGTACAATCGCAGAAAAATTCATATGAAAGTATGGTGTAGGTTTCTCACTATACACAGTAGAGAAAGTAAAAGGGATAGATGCATAGAAAGAGAGAGAGAGAGACCATTTTTATTCATGTGACTTCGTTTTCGAACCATAAGAGAGAACTAGATACCCAGACAATTACACGAACATTACAGAGCTGTTCTAGAAATTTTGTATTTGAATCTAAGCTAACAAAATATCGAAATAATTTTTAGTTCTAAGCTCCCATTTACGCTTTGAGTTCCAAAGCTCTAAAACAGCTCAGCATTGATAATACTAGTAATTGGTTATTTCGGTAATCCCCGAATCAATTGGAGCCAAATTGTGTGTATAAAAATCTCTCCTACCCCTTTTGTAATTTCAGTAGTAGAGAAATATGTTGTGGATCGCAAACATCCGGAAGAAAGATAATTTTAAACGGGGTAAGAATTGTTTGGTTCGGGTGAGACTGGCCTGAAAACAGAAATTGGAAACATTCTTTCTCTTTTAATATTAGGGTGGTTATACAGAAGGCCAGCTGCATGTTTTTTTGTTTATATTATGGCTCCCGTTGGTAAACACGTATTAGTCAGATTGTCTGAAACGTTTCGTGAAACACGTAACCAAAAATGACCAGGCAGGTTTCATAATGTCGTTTGGTGAAGAAATGTTTGCTTCTAAATAATCATCCCCTTCAGTGAGCCTATAGGCCATAAGTTCCCGTCTAGACAATTTCAAGTACCTACATTAATTTCATCCAATCCCCTTTTATAGTTACCAAGAAATATTAAACTGAAGCCTTGTCTTTTTGTTTTAGTTTTTTCCAGAAATTCTAAACAACCCCTTGTATTTCTAGACAATCAACTAGGCATTTCCGGAGCTTTCCATGAAATATTAATGGTCGTATCAAAGATAATCGACTTGCTCTTTTGCCCTTCTGCTAGAAGGAAGGCATGTGTATTTTTAGCCTGCCTTGTTTAGCTCAATATGTGTGTGTTTTCAAGAACTTTAATATCAAACATGGTCAACGAGCTTAATGCCTTGCTGCGGCTGTACCATGCAACTTCAACATAGCAATATCTACACTTATATAATGTTCTTCATATTTTAACCTGATATTTTAATATTTCATATAGTTTTAAAAATACTAAAACGTTATACGTAACCTCTACTCAAGGTGTCGGTCTGGGTGGCTCAGTTGGTTAGACGCTGGCCTACTGATCCTAAGGTCGCGGGTTCAAATCCGGCCAAGACCGATGGTTTTTAAGTGTGCTTAAAAACGACAGCTCCATGTCAGTAGATTTACTGGCATGTAAAAGAACTCCTGCGGGACAAAATTCCGGCACACCGGCGACGCTGATGTAATCCTGCAATTGACAGCGTCGTTAAACAACAAAATAATTTTAATTTTTCTACTCAAGGTTCATGATAGGTAATTCCACTAGAGGTTACGAGTCTTTCTGATGAAACCGCGAATGGGACACAATAAGACTGGGCCATGAATAAAAGTTACATAATACAAACCATAATTACTGTTTTCTGTTGCTTGAAATCAAATTATCCTTGTGTAAGCTATCAAATAATGGCATACCTACAAAATGAATGAACAATCAAATATATTAAGGAATTCGGAATTTTATCAATAGTGGAAACAAGAAGACGGTTAACCTCAAAATAAGCAAGGTTCAAAACACAATGAACACACATTTGTTTGAAGAATATAACGTGTTTGGAAATTTATATTATTTGAATGTAATGCAACGTGTTTCAACCAATCCTCATGGCTGCTTATTCCGACAGCTTTCTAGCATTTGTCTGTCGTTCAACTTCCCTAGCGTCTGTTAATTTGTTTACGATCGTCATTTGTTTTCCGCATAGGTATTGAAAGTTAACTTCCCAAAACAGCACATCAAATAATACAAAGAGAAACAAAAAGTGTATACGGAAGAACGTTATTTTCGTCGTTTTATTATTTCCACTGCCACCCTTATGTAGAATATGGTTTTGTAAAAGTCATGTTGCCAACACTGATGCTATTCAACCCAAATGAACATCGCAACCTATCATGGCCGTGAAAAAGGTAAAACAATACCATATATTTATATATAATCTATCATATATCTATAAATATTCAGGACTGTCTAAAAATGGTGTATGATACGCGGGTTAAAAGGATTTTATTTTGCTCGTAGGTTTGCTCAACTCCTCGGCCTGCGGCCTTGTTTCTGAGTCACACCTACTCACAACATAACCTCTTCCTTTTAACCTTTGTATCATAAATAACTATTTAGATATTATAGTCTAACCGTCTTTGTTTATAATTTCTCAAACATTCATACTATTGAAATTTTTAAACAGAAAAACTTATAATGAATATTTTGTTTATAAAGGTTAGTTACGCCACTTATCAAAAGATTGATAATATGCGAGTATTTTGATTTTTAAGTTCTATCACATTAGACTGTCTCTCGCTTTCTGAGGAACAAATGCCACATCTCCTGTTCTATAAGTAAGATCGAATTAATATTTAAGTCCTAATAAACCCTTAGAAATGCGAAAAGCAATCAGTAAACTTTCTGAAAACAATACCTAAGTATTAAGTAATTATCCATTCGAAAAAATAGGGGTTCAGTTTTATATATATATATTTCTAAGAATGGGGTTCGTAGTTAGAGCATTTCTGTTTCCAACATATTTTATAATAGGGCCTAATTGTAATGCAGACTTTAGTAGACATGTAGCCACAATGTAGACATAAAGAATAATTAATAATATTGTTGACAAGGCATTTTTTTCAGATAAATAGGTTTAATTATGCTATTCATAGAATTGATCGGACATGTTAAACAGGTTTACTTGATTAATTATGTCCAAAGGTCTCTTTCAAATTATCTCCATGCTGATTAATTTGGATTCGTTAACAGCCCTCGTCAATATCCATTAGTTGGGGTGGTACCAGGTAAAAGTGAACAACGATTGGTTCTAAGAAAGAAGAACCTCCTGGTAATACCACAATTGGTTTACTCCACGTGCTTGTACCATCATCGAGGAACATTAAACTACGAGAGCTAGATCATTTGAATAGAGTAATTCCACAAATATTAATGCTTAATTTATATCACAGTTACACATCTAAGTTAACCATACACAGACACACTTATTTTGCTGGGTTATTCTTTTGTTTTAAGATTATCGTAACTTCCTTCTTTTTTTTCTCGGTACCGATAGATTTTGTACATGAAAATAACATAATTTATGACAAGAAATACAGTTTAAAAATTAAATCGGAGTTCCGGTATTTATTTTGTAATATCCAATTACACGATCATTGCATAGGACTCGGGATTCCGATGCTAAAATCATGTTTCAATTTTCTATATTGGCATTGCTGACAGTAATCGACATTCATATATTGCAAGATGACTGATTCGTGAAATAT
Source organism: Tenodera sinensis (assembly GCA_030765045.1). Taxonomy (NCBI): domain Eukaryota; kingdom Metazoa; phylum Arthropoda; class Insecta; order Mantodea; family Mantidae; genus Tenodera; species Tenodera sinensis. The sequence continues at coordinate 31,391,245 of CM060965.1, read as the reverse complement.
TCATGACTAGAGCGCGGAACCGCGTGCAGTCACATACGATACGAATGTCTAATGTTACGCAGAAGATCGAATATTCGAGCTATAGCATTGATTCCCAAACCTAGGGACATGAGGAATTTCCAAGATGGAGTATCTACAGCCAATATGCCTAGAAAATGAAATCATTTCATAATGGCGAAATAATGGTAATAATAATGGAATAACAGTAATAAGCTTCATAACGTCGTCAATCCATAAATCCCTTAATGTATATTAAAATGCACATTAATTCTAATAAACATAGTTAATGGAATAAATTGAAAGAAATAGCATTGTCTGGTATACATTCTTTAATTGTCTCTTAGATTTTCAGGTTTGGTTTTATTTTTATCGGTAATTTAGTCAACAATGCGCTTCAATTAAATAACGACCTTAGTGTTAGTGCTTAGAGCATGAAAATTAATTTTCTTCTGGTCTTAGAGTTGCTCTATTAGTTTACTTTATATTATTACTTTTTGCTTTCTGTGTGACTGGGGACCCTTAATGCTTCTAAAAATCTATATATAATTCAAAGTTGTTTTTCGGAGTTATTTGGTTGGAAGGTTTAGGTGACACACCCTGTATAGCACATAGCTAGAAATTCAGAGGGTTTCCGCAATCTTTCGGAGACTTTCAAATTTATAGGTACGTATGCATTATCTAGAGGATCGTGATTGTGAAACTTGTTAATAGTGTTTAAAATAACCGGCAATGCGAGTTTACTTTGCTAAGCGAAAGCGAAAAAGGAAAAACACACAAGAGAGATGCACAACAAGCATTACAGAAGGATGCTCAGATGTCGAAACAGAACGGTAACAAAAAGGCGTTATCGTATCGCATCTTAATTAGCGACTAACGAGGTAATTTAACTGAGTGCCCTTACCTGACACCATCTCTTGAACCACTTCGCTGCTAACACTCGGTGAAAATAAACTTGGTAGCAGCTTTTGTAACTGTATGCCGAATAAAAACCACAGTCTTAAAGGAGCAGCAGAAAAAAGTGATGTAAACAAGAGAGCGATGCAGCTGATACACGAAAAGGGTGTTAATAATACCTACTAGTGTGGCAATCAGTGAGACAGCCAAATAGAATATTATGACAAGGTGTGCTAACAGAAGCGTTGTAATAGTAAAAGGAAGGAAAACCTTGCTGTGCATTTTACTTTTCATTTTCTTTACTGCCTAAGCGCTTTGGGGGCCAATATTTTGGCAAAAAAATTACAAAATTATGGTTTTCTAGACTTTCACTTTTTCTATTGCTTACTTTTCAGCAAAACTAGAAAACAAAATAAAATAAAAATCTGTATATATAACCCTGGTATCTAATTTCTTAATCCAAGATGAATATTTCAAATTTTTAAATTTATTAACTATTTCAACAATTATAACGACACGTTTATTATTTACAGATTATGCAATAAAAATAAAATTCCAACATTCCAAGCAATTTAAATGAAATAAAAATAAAAGAAAGACTACAATATAAATAATAAATAAAAATACAAGTGCATAATATAAAATCTTTAAACAAAGCACAGTTAACTAAATTCAAATAACACAGAACACACATATTACTTAACATTTATATAACAACATTTATAATTTGCAAAATTTAAAAATAAAAGTAAACAAAAAATAATATATATATAGATACATAAATAATTTAATCAAAGCACAAATCCGAATACATTTTATGATATACAACATAAAATATAACGCTTAACACAAAAGTATATATTTTTATTATTATAAAGTTTTACTTATTTATTAATATTCAATAATTAATAACTAATTTCTCATTACTCTAATGGTACAAATTACTGTTTCTAAATTTGTAAATTTCTCGGTGGTTTTCCCGGGTCACCGTGCGAATGCTGGGAAGGAGAATAATATCTCTCGAATTTCCCACTCCTCCAGTTCACTTCACTTTCATTTTAATCCGGTCTTTCAGGGTCGGTAGCGCTGGCGATGGGCGAGTTTGGCGCTACTTTGTGGGGACTTTGCGAACTGTAACTCGATGAATGGGTGACGTCTGACTTGCTGAATTGGAGCACTACCGAAACCTATGATGCTGGTGGCTGCTTGACGAACCCTAGTGTGGAGATGAAGAATCTTAGCACACGAATGCAGATATTTTTAAAATACACAGCTTATATATATACCTTGCGTTGCTCATGACTTGAGGCTTTATTCTTAGACTTAGGTTGCACTTACCTACTTACTTACTAATTAAGGCAAAGAGTTAATTCAAAATCTATACCACCATAAATAATAAAAACAAGTAAAAACTCCTAGAAAACAGCTCGACAAATCGCCCAAGCTACAAAGTAATGTTATATCCTGACACTTGCTTCTCTCATACAGCACTCCTGAACAAACCGCCCAAACGATGGCGTACTTCAGGCCATCGTGTCATGTGACTCAGTTTTTTACTGTTGTAGACTTGGAGAGTTTTTTCAGGTTCACATCACTGCATCCGAAATCCTGTGCCACGGAAGGTCGATGAATGTATAGTACCTACGTGCTAGCAAATGACGTTTTGAGCACTTACATTAAGACAAACATGAATTTTGTTAGTGTAGGCTAGCATATAACTGTAATAAGGCAACTAAACCTTGTTCAAGCAATACAGTTTTATTAAAATGTTAAGCGCTGATGTACCTTTTTGTTACATCCTGTGGACTTAGACGTATAAGAAATAATAGACACCCAAGTTGTCCACGTTGGATATTACAGCGTATTATACGCATATCTTTTTAGAAAAAGCACATACATCAGTAAGTATAGGTATTAGTCTAGAGTCTGCACAGCTGTTAATGTGTATATAAAGGTGTGTTATTTTCATGTAATGACCATGTAATCCTGATTTTATATTTACAATGGAAATTTATCCCTTTAGCTGCGCAGCTGGGAATACCTCTGAAGTAACGGAATTACTGTGGGTCTGTTATCTAAATGAATGTAAACGAGCGTGCGCCCGTTTATGTCCAGATTAGTTCTGGTAACCACCCAACCAAATGTGATACTCCTTTCACCATTGGAAAATTCCTTTCTTCCCAATGAACCTTCAGTAATATTTGGAAATGTTTTAAATTAGCGAGAGCGTCTTTCATCTGCTTGTCATCCAGCTTCACTCCAGTTTCATAACACAAGATATTGTATCTAGGTCATCCTATGCCTTTAAAATAGGAATTCTGGGCGGTTGTCATGTGGCAAAAGTGTTAGACTACCCTAGAACTTCCGTGCTTAAAACTGCAACACAAATCTATTCCGCTATCTCTTTGGGCAGCCATAATCCCATTATCCTCTAGGGATTGATGAAATTGGCTCAGACTTTCCGGTTTAGACCGCGTCTTCAGGCGCGGATCTGCCAACGTTTCGCCCGTCCTGTATTATGGCTTTCTCAGGGTTCAGTGCCACATCACGTGATGGGCGAAACGTTGGCAGATCCGCGCCTGAAGACCTGAAAGACTGGACCACCATAACTTTCAACATTGGACGCGGAAGCTTACGCAAACATTAGACGAAAATTTATCTTGGAACTTTCAAAAAACTATCTATATCATTATTTAAAATTTCTTACATACCAATTTACATTTTATGTGAGCACAACTTTTGGTTATCTTCCAGTCACCATAAATTTCGGTATATAGTTAGTCCCACGCTTTAATTTTTTGGCTAATTTAATAGCGTTTCTTAATCCCGTCTACTCTTGCTATATTGACATTTTTTGTATTTTGTACTCATATATGTTGTTTTTTCATTTTCCTTCGTCACCTACCTTCTTACACCAATACTTTACCCCCTTAACACTGCAATATTATCATTTCACTAGTATGTTGCTTTATACAGGACGTTAGCTGTATAAGTTAAGATATTTTGATAATTAGTACCTTAATATTTATCTCCTTCGGTGCATTAATAACTTTTTTCCTCCTCGTGTAACAGTTTTTTCCTCACAAACCAGTAATATAATTTACTATCTGATGTTTTTGCACGGTCGCAACTACGCCGTAAAGTGAACAATGCCTGTGAGATAGACTACCCGTTTTTTTCACATTCTCAATGCACGACCGACTGGCTTAGATAATGTGAGGTCATTGGCCTTGCGGAAAGCATTCGAACTCAGTTCGATAGAACATTCGTTGCCACGTTACAGCATTCGTTCCACCCACTCTTCGTCATGTTTTCTGTGGCACGTTTACTTGAAGGTACTAACCAACCAAAATATACCACTCTTAGTAAGTAAAATTATAAATTCATAAACGCGTATAATTATTTGAGAGGTAGAACTGGAACTTCAAAATTCAGTGCCACAACTGGGATTTGAACCACAGACCTTCCGCTTACCGGGCGGCTGCTCTACCACTGAGCTATTGTGACAAACTGCCAGAATGGCATTAAATGTGTGGTTTACCAGGAGAAATACGAACTGGTTTGAGAAAATGTACAGTAGGCTCTGAATGACAATCAAATGTTTTAAAGCTTTTAAATTCCGTTCTCTTTGCACGCTAGGAGATAAGCGAATAACGACCTTCCATTTGAGAAAAGTTTAAGTATTGCAAAACTCGCACAAATAACAAGGAATATCTCCGAAATGGTTCACTCCTCAAAACATACATTTCGACATAACTTGTTTGCTTTAAGGAGATCTACATTTTCAGAACAGTAAGATTTGGTCTATCTCTTACGATTTACAGGTTATGCAACTATCATCAAGAGTAAATGTAGGCTATAACCAGAAAATCAAAAAAAAAAAAAAATATATTTCATATGCCATAAAAATATCTTAAACATATGGAATTTTAATCAAAATCGTTAGTCATTTTTGAGAAAATCAGTTTTTGAAAAATTGACCATGTAAGGCAGTGCTATCCAACTTTCTTATGTTCTAAGGCACATTTAATTCATGCCTAAGGAGGCGCGGGTGCCATCACAACCACTGTTAGGGCAAGTGCCCTCCTTTTGAGAGGAAACAGGGAAATTACTGATTAGGAAAGTAATACATACAGCTTTAGGTGTACAAAAACGTACTTCAGGAGTGTGTACTGTGAAGGTATTCGGAAAAAAATAGTTTTGTCTTGAAATTTGAATTAATTTTAGAAATCATCGGAGTAAAAATTTGCTTATGAGGGGCGCCTGCATTGGACAGCGCTGATGTAAAGGGTAGTTTGGGGTAGAGGAATTTTCTTCAAATTCTTCGTGTCGCATCCTCGAAAGATATTAAACTCAGATACCAACTTTGTTTTTTAACCCACTTTTCGTTTTTGAGTTATGCTGTCCATAGACACAGGGACCCACAGACCTAGGCACAGACAGACGGACAGACAGACAGACAGGCAGGCAGAAAGACACACACACACACACACACACACACACACACACACACACACACACACACACACACACACACACACGGATCTTTTCCAAAAATGCTTTCTTTTGGATTCAGGGGACCTCAAAACAGATATTTCCGGTGAAATCTCGACATAGAAATTTTGAGTCAAATACGATACTTCCGCTGCTTACTATGCGTAGTAGAGAAAGTTATTTGAAAGTTTAACTGAACACATAAATGAAATAACGAATAGTGCAGGTGAGGTCTGATTCTTATCTGCGCATGCGTTGTTCACAATAATTACATTCGTAAATGGTTTTTACGTGAATAGATGGTGTTTATAAGCCTAGGATACTTTTTAAATTAATGGACCTACGTGTCCAGATTTATATTTTTTAAATAAAGTCCCAGTATGTTGCTCCCAGCTTTGGAAGCCACGAATATTCCCAGTAGTGCATTTTTTGTTTTGCAGAAGCAGTAAAAATGCAGTCAGCCGTTTGCTTCCTCAGTTAATGGTGACATTAACGGCGTTACGATTCTTGCAGTCGTGTTTTATATCCAAGTCTAAAATAATATCTACCTCATTGCACCTGTCTGCTAGTGCGAGCAGATCCAGGTTCGATTCCCCTCTGGGGGAAATTTTTTCTCTGGCCAAGATTATTTCCTATCCTCTCCAGAGTCTGGAAGTATAAACATGTGTATAATCTCATGTAAGAAAAATCTGATGTGTGCTGCACTCACATGACTTTCTCTGCTCTTTTACCAACTATTCTTACAAACTCATTTCTCTATCTTCTTTATGTTAGTCGAGATAAACATTTGCATAATTAGTGCTAATTTTCTTGTAGGTGCAAGGGAAATATGGGCTATATCGCTGTACCAAGGCTTCGAAATTCCATTCTCTTTGCACGGCCAAGAGACAAAAGAGCGAATAACGACCTTCCATTTGAGAAAAGTTTAACTATTACAAAACTCACACAAATAACAAAGAATATCTCCGAAATGGTTAAACATGCACTTGGACATAACGCGTGTTTTAGTGAGATCTACATTTTTCGTATAGTAAGATTTGTTCTATCTCTTACAGTTTGCCAGTTATGCAAAAGTCATCAAAAGTAAACAGGCATTTTAATAAAAACCTTTGGAGCGATTTTTGAGAAAATCTAAATTCTGAATAACTTTCCATATAAAGGGTAGTTTAGGTAAAGCAATTTTGTTCAAAATTTTCGTGTCGCTTCCTTGAAAGATATTGAAGTACAATACCATATTCCTGTGAGCGAAAATTATGAGATATTTCTTTTTATAATCCTCTCTCTTCTGAATTTTAACCAAGGAAGACAGAAGAAAGAGAAAGAGAGAGAGCGCCATTTATTTTGTTTAATTCTTGTTTTCTGTGCTTTTTAGATGCAGGAATGAGAAAATAAGCGCGCGCCTGTGTTTGCGCGCGCGCGCGCGCGTGTGTGTGTGTGTTTGCTCCTTTACTATACGTCTTTTGATGGAGCAGAAAGAAAACTTTTTCATTCCTTCAGTATTTTTTCTAACCCTTCGTCCTTTGAAAGAAACGGAGAAGAAGGTAGAAAATGTTCTATTTCCAAAGTTTACGGTGACGCAAACATTTTTCTGTCATTTCATTCTTGTTTCTTTTTTGTAGGTACATTTTGTGTCTGTTAGTCTCTGCTTCTCTCTGCTATAGAAACAGAAGTGGATTTGTGAAGGCGGCGTTAGGAACTAACAAAAGCACAGCGCAACTACATTGACAATTTGCTAACAAACACAACCTCACATATTATGCCCGTTTTGCTTGCTGATTGAATAAACATAAAAGCGCCGCAGCTGCTATGGGTAATTAACTCAAGCCTGTTAAGTAAAATAATATCCTTAGCCACAATTACTTAAGAACTTGGATTTCGCTAGACCGTAAATTGCACTGTGTCATCTTCTCTTCTAGCAGAAGGTCATAATTTAGAAGTCCTCGGATTCCTCGATAAATAACTAATTGCCAAGCGTGACAACACGACTGGCCGCGATGACGTCAGCTTCTCTTGCGAATCCTGTTACCTGCTTTTAATGTCTATCTTGAAGATGCGGTCATCTTTATTGCGGAATTTGTCTCCTCTTCCTTCATTAATAACGAAATTAAAATTTATGTTCAAAATACGCACGCGGGTTAGCTAATCACCTGCAAACACTGACCATCAATAGATTGTTTTGCAAGTGTTGTCAAAAGTTACAGAAACACATTCTTCATGTTTAAGGAAACAAATGATGCTTATTAGCAGCGTTGTTTACTGCTGCAGTTTGCACAATGCTGCCAATGTAACATTCCTGCCTCCACTTCTTTTAGATTTGTATTTACGGAGCTCCTCATATGGCTTTCCGCACTTTCCCCTACAGATTGTATTATTTCTATAAAATAATTTATATCCACTGTATGTTATTGCTGGAACCCGAATTTTTAGGTACAATAAACCTTAATTTTTACTTTCGCTACTACGCAAAGTTGTTGTTGTTAGCTAATGCTGGATTTCTGACAATGAAGGCATTAATCCTCTTGCTCTCCAATATTTTTCACTGATGGATGGGGCACTAGAAGTGGCCGGGCATATTTGAAGATGGTCTCGATCCATTTCCTCTTGCAGATCACATAGAGGACAGAGTGGTGAAGAATATATCCCGATTCTGTTTAAATGTTTTGCCAGACAATCATGTCCTGTAATCAACCTGAAGGTTGCAACTGCTGTTTCTCGAGGATACTCAGAAATTACTGTTTGAATGTTTGGTAGTTCCCATCTTTTATTCTTTGATTTTTCATAGTAATATTTTGCAATAATTTTTTTTGAATTCAGAGTTGACTAATCTTTTAATGGTAGATTAACTATAGATTTTTGTGCACCGCTGGTACCCTTTTTTGCAAGAAAATCAGCTTTCTCATTACCACTCAGTCCACAGTGAGCCGGTATCCATTGGAAGACTAGGTGTTTTTGAAGTGCTGTTAGATGGCTAAGCATCTTCCAACATTCTATAATTGTTCTACTGCGTAAAGTAGATATTGCTAAATCACAATTTATGTCAAAATATGTTTTTTTTTTTTTTTTTTTTCTCCTTCGGAGATGTTGCTTGTTATTTCTGTGAGTTTTGGAGAACTTATACTTCTATCAAATGGACCATCGTTATTCATTTTTTATGTTATCCGTGCAAAAAGAACGGAATTTGAAAGCTTTAAAAGATTTGACTATCGCTTAAAGCCTACTGCATTCTTATATTCTCTTGTTTCCTAGTATCATTTTTCTTTAAGTTGAGCTGAACGCAGGAGATAAAATAACAAAACCGCAGCCCTGCTCGTCTTATTCAGTTATAACCGAAAAATCTTTCCTTCTCTCAGTCTCTCCCCACGTCTCTCCCTCCGTCCCTTCCCCTCTTTTCCCCCTGTTTTCTCTTCCACGCTCATTTTCTCACCTCCATCTTTCTCTCTACGTATAATGATATGTTCCCTCAACTGGAAATGAAACTAGTATTCCTGACGTGAATAAAAAAGCTAAGTAAATGTATAAAAGTATGCAAACTGTGCTTTATGCTCATAATTCAATTTCAAAACTGTAATGTTTCTGGTGGTAACGGGTTGACATATATAAATGGGTAATAATAATGAAAAATTAGTATATAACTTCTTAAGTATTCATCCAATCTACATTTTGTAAAACATGCATGAATATATCACAAACTTTATGCCTGTAAATCTTCTGTTTTTTTTTTTCTTCTGGAAGTTGAATAAAAAGTAATATATGTCCATTTTTTTATCTTACAGCTTTTAGAAACCCTTGAAAAGTAATTAAGATGGCACGTAGCTGTGAGTAGCCATAGCGATATTTTTAAATTTTGCAATGTTTGCAAGTGTTTTGAAAATTATATCACATGTTGATATTCTCTGAAATAGTTGTATATTCTTATCATTTTTACATAATAGGTAATCTCCTGATTTTTTACTTTCTCTACTGGTAAGTAGGGGAAGTATTGTATTCCACCCAAAAATTCGATGTCGAGATTTCACCGGGAATATATGTTTTGAGGTCCCCTCAATAAAAAAAAGCATTTTTAGAAAAAGGTCCGCGTGTGTCTGTGTGTGTGTGTGTGTGTGTGTGTGTGTGTGTGTGTGTGTGTCTGTGTGTGTGTGTGTGTGTGTGTGTGTCAGTCTGTCAGTTTGTCAGTCTGTGGACAGCATAACTCAAAAACGAAAAGTCGGTTAAAAACCAAAGTTGGTATTTAAGTTTAATATCTTTCAAGGATGTGACACGAAGATTTTGAAGAAAATAGTCCCACCCTAAACTACCCTTTACATGGAAAATTTTTCGAAAATTTTGAGTTTCTTGAAAATGGCTCTAACGATTTTGATTAAAATGTCATATGTTTGAGATAGTTTGATGACAAATGAAATGTATATCTTGAATTTCCTGGATATAGCCCCTGTAGTCGTATTTACTTTGGACAGCTTTTGCATAACTGGTAAAACCGTTAGAGATAGACCAAATCATACTATACAAAAATTGTAGATCTTGCTAAAATACACAATTTATGTCCGAATAAATTTTCTTATAGAGAGAACCATTTCGGAGATATTCCTTGTTATGTGTGTGAGTTTCGGAAAACTTGGAACTTTCGTGAAAAGGATCATCGTTGTTCATTTTTTATATGTTAAGTGTGCAAAGGCAACAGAACCTCAAAGCTTTAAAACACTTGACTATCGCACAAAGCCTACTGTATTCTAACATTCCCCTTGCACCTACAAGGAAATAAGCAATAAGATAATTTGTGCAAGTGCTTATCTCAACTAACACGAAGAAGATATAGGAATAAGAGTTTGTAAGAATGGTTAGTACAAAAGTAGAGAAAGTCATGTGAGTGCAACACATCAGATTTTTTAAATTAATGTTTTTAGTGTTATTGGTTTGAAATTTACAGTACTGTTACTTTTCTCAAATGGGAAATCGTTACTCAATTTTTCTCTTCTAGTCATGCAAATGGAACGGAATTTCAAAGCTACTGTATAGCAAAACGCTCTAATAAGTTTTGACCACTGTTTTTCCCTATTCCTATTGTATCTACGAGCAAATATGTAATAAAAATATTTCTGCAAATGTTTATCTCGATTAACATGAAGTAGATAGAACAATAAGCATTTGTGAGAATAGTTTGTACGAGAGTGAGTAGAGAAAGTGAGTTGAGAGCAAAACATCATTTTCAACATTTTGCATATTTGAAGGTTCTATAAAACAAAAGGCCGCGCGCCATTTTTTCTTCTATTGGTATACCTGACCTTTTCTCGTAACAAGATCATCCCTAAAGGGTAATAACTGCCTAGGTCGGTTAGCAAACACTTTACAACACCCATCTATCAAACACAGAGATTTACTACTGGCACCTGACACTATATAATTAAACTGTCTCTGATGCTCAGATTTTTCAGTGCGGTATGTGAAGGGTCTGTCACACGAACAAGCGTCATTTGTTCAGAAGACACTACTTGCTTCAGGCAGCAAACATGATGTCTTCATAACAAGTGCATTAATTATTAATGTCATAGAATATCTATATCAGTTTCCTTACTGCCATCTGCCAGCAAAAGTATGCGGTTAGATCTCTTAATTATGCTCAAAACTCGTCGAAACAGCAGAAGTTAATTTCATAAAAAAGGATCGGAATTCTGCAGTCAAGGCTTCCTGGAAACATATTTCCTTATGCCATAAGTTGATAAGGTTGTCGCTGTTGAAGATTGCCTCGAACTAAGATTATGATGAATGGTTAAGAATTCGATCACTTCAGAAGTCAATAATTATACATATTAAAAATCATGCTTATAATTTCAAATCAAAGTTAAAAACTCTGATGTGTTACACTCATATGACTTTCTCTACTCTTGTACTAACCATTACCATAACCAACCATTATTACTATATCTTCCTCATGTTAGTTGAGATAAACATTTACTGAAATTATCTTATTGCTTATTTCCTTGTAGGTGCAAGGGAAATATGAGAATAAAGTAGGCTTTGAGCGATAGTCAAATCTTTTAAAAGTTACATATTCCGTTCTCTTTGCACGGCTAACATATAAAAAATTAATAACGATGTCTTATTTGACGATAGAAAGTATTCCAAAAATTGCACAAACAGCAAGGAATATCTCCGAAATGGTTCACTCTACAAAAATGCATTTGGACATAGGATATTAAGCAGATCTACATTTTATACTTTCTCTACTGGTAAGTAGGGGTATTGTATTCCACCCAAAAATTCGATGTTGAGATTTCACCGGAAATATATGTCTTGAGACGCCCTGAATCCAAAAAAAGTATTTTTAGAAAAAGGTCCGTGTGTGTCTGTGTGTCTATCAGTCTGTGGACAGCATAACTCAAAAACGAAAAGTCGGTTAAAAACCAAAGTTGGTATTTAAGTTTAATGTCGTTCAGCGATGCGACACAAAGATTTTGAAGAAAATAGCCCCACCCTAAACTACCCTTTACATGAAAATTTTTTCGAAAACTTTGATTTTCTTTAAAATGGCTCTAACGATTTTGATTAAAATGTCACATGTTTGAGATATTTTTATGACAAATGAAATGTTTATCTTGAATTTTCTGGCTATAGCCCCCGCAGTCGTATTTAACCTGGACGACTTTTGAATAACTGGTAAACCGTTAGAGATAGACCAAATCATACTATACAAAAAATGTATATCTTGCTAAAATACACAATTTATGTCTAAATAAATTTTCTTGTAGGGTGAACCATTTCGGAGATATTGCTTGTTATTAGTGTGAGTTTCGGAAAACAAAACTTTCGTGAAATGGAACATCGTTGTTAATTTTTTTATATATTAAGTGTGCAAGCAGAAAGGAATGTCAGTGCTTTAGAAGATTTGACTATCGCACAATATTCTAATATTCCCCTTTCACCTACAGGGAAATAAGAGTTTGTAAGAATAGTTTGTAAAAGAGTAGAGAAAGTCATGTGAGTACAACACATCAGATTTTTTCTGATATAGTCTGAGCTTTTGATGCATCGGGAGGAATGATTTATGCTAGAGGTTTGGGGTAGAAAAATATACCGGATGGCAGACAATATTAAGTAAACATGAATACAAAGGGATGAAGAAAACGGTGGAGAAATCTGAATTTGAAGAGAAGACAACTAGGCTCTGAAATGAGGATATAAAATATGTTAGATGTTCAGCCCAAGGATAAACATCTCCTTAAGCATGTCATATAACTAACTGTACATATTTTACAGTATGTCACTGCTAATTTTTACTTTTCCTGTTTGAATATCCGGTGTGTTTGTTTATCTGATTTCCCAATCATACACAGACAATTTAAAGCCATTTATCATTGGTATGTTATTTTTACTCATTCCTCAGACCGTCTTTTATTTTTTCTAATTGCATCATATTTTCTCTGCGTTGCATCGTGTGCTTTCCCAGCTTGTGAAGCTGAATCTTTGTGCTTGACTCAACTGACGCGGGATTTCCGTGTGGCTGCGACGTTAGTGCGCCTGAATATTCCACTAACAACACTAATTCAATTATGCAGGCTAATTACTCGGTGTAAATATCGGTTGCTTGAACCCGGCTGAAAACAATCCGTAACAAACTTGCTGATCAAGTGCTAAGTGTTTGATTAAACAAACTAAAGGTTACCGAGGGGCCAGGACATAACCGTGTCACTGTGTAGCGGCTGCGCACTTTACACTAACCCAAACATTTCCTGCTACTCACATGACGTCGTTACAGTTACCTCTTTTATACCAACTCACTATTTGCCAACTTTTGGTAAATGGCTTCTTTGAAAAATACATTATTTTTCTGCATAGAAATATATTTCTCATCTGAACTCTTTCTTGAAATACGTAATGGGAATTACACCGTGTTTTTAGTCAGTCTAATAAAAATAAACTGTTGAGAAAACAACAATGGACTTTAAATACTCCTCGTAAATGAAAGCAAAGACCGAAGGTATGAATTTTTCAGTCCTGATTCCACCCCTTAACACTATATACTTATAGGTTTATGGCAATCATGGCAGATTCTGGTAGACCACGCTGGGTGTAATTTGGCTCTCCTTTGTTCTACTTGCATCAAAATTGTCATTTTCGGGCAGAGATCATATGGATGGTAATGAATAGAGAGGATATGAAAATAGTATTTATTCATTCAGTTCAATACAGTGGAATACACAATTGAACCATATCATGAGTCAGTACATAAGATGATATAAAAAGGTACCCTATAAGGGCCCATATCATGAGAAACATAAATAGAAAGGAATTTAGTAATTACATAGTATATACAATATAATTAGATAAGTTAAAAGTACAATTAGTACCTATAATCAAAACATCATAGAAAATATCTATAAGTTTAGGTATTCTTCAATACTGTAAAAAGCTTTGGTTATTAAATAATTTTTTATCCTATTTTTAAAGGTATTATAATTTTCATATGATTTTAGATTTTCGGGCAAAGCATTATAAAACTTTGCTCGCATATAACTAGGGACCCTCTCTGATAAATGTAATCTGGTTCTGGGGAGATTTAGTAATTGATTATTCCTGGTATTATATGTGTGAACATCTGACATGTTTTTCATTGGGAATTCAAATTGAACTAAATATAAAATGGTTCTATAGATGAACAAGCTTGGTAGTAGTCAGAAGAGTTGTAGTGTTTAACGCCCGCTTTTACTACTACGGCACCGCAGGCGGTGACACTGATGATACATGAAGATGGAGCACCGGTGGAATGAGATGGCGGGGGAAACCGGAGTACCCGGAGAAAACCCGCCCTGACGCCGCTTCGTCCACCACGAATACCACATGCGGGTCCCTGGGATCGAACCCGGGCCGCCTAGATGGTAGGCGAGCGCGCTAACCGCTCGGCCACGGCGCCGCCCGTAGTAGTCAGAAGAAAACATCAGTGTGAATTATACGTTAATATACCATCCTATTTTGTTTTGAATGGATTTTAAACCACGTATACGTGTAGAGCACACTTGAAATATTGAAAAACAGTGGAAATCTGAAAAGGTGTAATTTCACCCTCGTACAAGAGTTTTCTCACCTTAGGGAAAAATCATTATTTGTTTGTGAATTGTTTTTCAATAAGACTTCACACCAGAACCATATTCAGCTCACCGTCTTGTACAAGGAGGAACTGTTTTTATACTCAAATCTTATTTTAGAAACTTGAATAAATAGTTAATCACGTTTCTCTATGCATTATAAAATTCATACTTCAGAGAATATATTTTAAAGAACATATCAATAGATTGATGTGAGTCTTTTACGACATATACATACGATGAGAATTTATGAAACAAAATAAATCCATAAATGTATTCATTTATTTTAAATTAGCTTTAAATTAATGTGTTTGTTTGTTCAATACCTATTTATAAACGAGTATGTTCCATAAATTAGAATTATTCATATAAAATGCATTTTCTTCCTGCTTGCTAACATAGTAATTAACATTTCTATTTGGCGTGTTGCACTCACATGACTTTCTTAATTCTTCAACAAAATAGTCTTATGCTTATTCGTCTACTTGCTTCGTGTTAATCGAGAAAACTGTTACCAGAAGACAATTGCTAATTTTCGTGTAAGTTCTAGGGCAATATGGGAATACACTAGGCTTTGAGCGATAATAAAGTCTTTTAAGAGCCGGTCGCTATGTGATGGAATTGAAATTCCGTTCTCTTTACATTCTCAAGAGATGGAAAAACGAATAACGTGTTCCCATTTGAGAAAAGTAGGTACTGAACAATTCAAACAAATAACACGGAATATCTTGGAAATGGTTCATTCAAAACCAGAACTGTATTTGACATAAATTATATAAACGAGATCTACATTTTTGTTTAGTTAGAGTTTGTCTATGATTTACACTTATGTAAAAGCTACTCAGAATAAAGAGCACTTCTGAGGACATTCACAGAAAATTTAACATATAAAATTGGCATAAAATATCTTAAACATTTGGTATTTGAATCAAAATCATTAGAGCCAGTTTTGAGAAAATCATTTTTTGAGAGGGTGGAGAGTGTTCCATGTAAAGGATAGTCTGGGGTGGAGGAAATTTTCTTGAAAATATGCCTGCAGCATCCTTGAAAGATTGTGAAATTGTATACCAAGTTCGTTATTTAACCGACTTTTCGTTCTTGAGACACACGCGAACACACCCACACTTACGGACATTTTTCTAAAAATAACGTTTTTGTTCAGGGGACCTCAAAACGTGTATTTTAGTGACCTCTGGATATAGAATTTTTCGGGTGGAATGTAATATTTCCCCAGCTCCCTATACGTAACAGAGAACAATGAACGACAGTAGACAGAAAAAGTCATGCGGACGTAGCATCAGGAGTTTTATGTGTTCTCATAGGTTCTGTTATCACGAAAGCAATAAAACATTAGCAAGAGCTCAGTTAGAGGCATGATGAGATAAAGGAATATGTATGTACGTGAGGCCGAACACGGCTGAGGGAGGGAGGGACAGAACCGTTTAGTCAATCATCTGTTTCAGCATGTTTGATGGGAAACCCATTAAGTACCTGCAAACCTTTCTCAGAGCTGACTTGTCATAGTTCTTATAACTAAGATAGTCGTGTTAAAGTATCGTCATGTTTACTTACTATAAGGAAAATTAAACATATTGACGCCAATATTTTCTTTGTAAACACTATCAGCCTAGGGATAGGTCAGGTAGTAGCTTCTCAGTATCTCATTTTCCTCTTCTTCATTTCATTTCCGTGTTTCAGGGTGTAAGGTCAGGCGGGGAGGACAGCAGTGTGCGACGTATGCGGTGGATGTGGAGAGAACTCCTCTGAAATGGGATCTTCCGGAACTATCTTTGACAATGGGGAGAGCCATTGAATGGGCGAACAGAGATGTTTAGTCTGGAAACGTTGGGACCCCACTGCGCTTAGTCTACCATTATCAGATCTGATTGCACTTTGTACCCTCTCTCCTTCTCCTCCTCCTCCTCCTTCTTCTTCTTGTTCTATACTTCAAGGATTAGGCGTTTCCACCTGTTCCACCTTTGCATTTGTTCGATTTTGTAGTTTAAATTATAAATATTGAGTTCTCCTCTAATTTTTTCGTTTCTTATTAATGGTATGGTTTAGTTCTTCGTAAAAATCTTATTTCCGCTGTCTGGATTTTCCCTTTGCCCTTTTCTTTCATATCCTCGACTCGGTGCCATACATGAGCATATATGTAGATCGTCATGCTCTTATAGGGGCATTATTTGACCCTGTATCAAATACAGTACTTCTTTTACTAAGGTAAGCTTGGTTGCCAAAAGATTCAACACATCTTAAGCTTCATAAACTGCAAAGGGTAATAATGGAAAAAAAGAAAAACAAAATACATGGACAGATTTTTAAATTACCATTTACTATAGCGACATTTTTATTACGACATTTTTATTACGACAGTACGCTGTGTCTCCGGATGTTAGAAGCCAGTTGCTTGCTGAAGATAGGGGTGGGTAATGTTTTTACAAATGGATGCGTGTACTGTGTGTTGCCCATTGGGTGGAGAATGGGTGTATTTATGTCTGAAACATGACCAAGAGAAAGGCTACAAGCGGACTCCGCCTTGTGTTTATTGCACTGAATTTATTACACACTGTTTTGTACAAATAAAATGTGTACGATACTAAAATATGGATAAAGTAAGAAATATCTTCTGTAACACAAAACGTGCTAATTAACTAAGTGGTTATCGTGATTATTTTGAGACCAAAGGTGCAGAAACAACCAGCTTATGATAGTTAAAATAAGTTTAAAAGCGAAATTAAAGTGCCAAAGGAAACTATCTGCTTTAATCATGTACTTGGGGACATAATTGCCTACAGAAGCTGAAAGTACCATTTTTACTCCGTACAAACTTGATCGTCAAGGTTGTGACATAACTGTTTTTCCCTTGTTAACAAACACAGAGTTTATTCTGGTTCATATAAATAACACGGTTTGAAACCATAAAAACAAGCGAACGGTCTATTCAGGTTTTCTTGCTCTTTAAGCGAATCAAAGGAGGACTTGTAGGAAAACAGATGAATCGCGGTTTAAAAATGTTTCAGTGACTGACTTTTGAACATCAGAATCGATATAGCTCGATCGTAATTGTTTTATCGAGAATCAATGAGCTCATTGACTGGTTGAAAGGCAATAATGCAGTTTTCACCCAAATAGATAATGTAAAACTATTTAACTCTCCATCTTCCAGTTTAAGAATAGTCTTTATAGTCTGTTTCGTCTCAAAGATTATCTTCCCCGGTCTTCTTATTGATCTTCAACTCCAAATACCACAGGTAGAAAAGCAAGTAGAGAAAGCTGCGTGGCTGTAAGACGCATTTATATGTCTATTATAGAAAATTGTATGAACTCTTTGTAGAACACGGAGTACAGAGAGCGATGCGATTGTGTTTTGTAAAAGAAACGTGAGTAAGGATAACCGTGTGAATGTAATGCGTTGCATTTCAATTTGAAGATATCGAAAGTTGTATGAATTGTTTGTAGAAGTGAGTAGAGAAAGAAGTGTGATTGTATTTCATAAAAGAAAAGTATATAGTATATATTTCGTGCTTTTTTACTTCTCTATGGACACCGGACTCATTTGAGTATTATTTCATCCATTTCATTCAGCCATCATGTTGACCTACTTCTACCTAAATTATGTTAAACTTGTCAAAAAAAAACAAAAAAAAACTTCAACTTTCGATTAAATCGATAACAGTATCATAAACTGCACAGGAAGACGGGTCAGTAGCTAAGGCACGCATCAAAGAAGCCATAGGCAACCTCCGCAATGCAATCAAGGTGTTAAGAGTGGAGTTAAAAACAAAGGAAGTACGAAATACTGATGTTACTGTCACATCTGAGATTTAATGCTCTGTGCACATTAACAGTATTGTTCTTTGTTAGAGTTAAACAAAGTTAATCTGTATAAAAGTTTTCTAGGGTTCTGAAAAGCAATTGCTGACGTGCGTAGAATAAACAAACAGACATAGTTTCGTGAGATAAAGCCCCGTTACATCTGACTCACTTTCTGATAGAAGATTTTAGCAGCAGCAGCATCTCTTCAGGTGGGCAATGAAGCAAATGCATTAAATGATAATTTCACACCGGCGAATAAGAACAAGCATATTAAAGACTAATGGCGGAGCCTTGCTCGCGATTCTCATCCTCTCCAAACAAATTCGCATTAGCTGTAACGGAAACGGCGGTAACAACCTTGCATCTTACGGGACCGGTTCAACAACTTCAACAACAACTACGTGATAAAAAATATTTTGGCAATGTCGTGAGGCCACTCTCAGAAATTCTCTTCTTTTTAATCTTGCAGTGTGTGACAGGTTACGTTAGTTACTCACTACATTCCAGCTGTTCAGGAAGAGAGGCGAGTGAGTGTGAAAATACATTTCCGTAATGCCACTATGAAGTTCGACAAAGGTCAAGCAAGCTAGTGCAAGATGTCGATGATGATTTTTATGAAGGCAGGTGTGAGATACTATCACGGAAGCTCGTTTCTCAAGCCTCACTTGAACCATTAAACCGCACGCATAAAATTATACTAATTTACAATTTTAATACCTTTTATCGGGTTTTGCACAATATATCGCTACTTAGAAATATATCCGTGGCACTTAGCGTTCCGTTATTTTAATTCTGGGCCATTTCATAGGCTTCACTGTGTCACATTTCTTCAGATGTGCTTTTGTTCTTATAATGGCGTCACATAGACCTTTCTTGTAGCTCGGCTCGAATCGGAGTTACGCTCTAATGGTAGTCTGATACACGGCTAACATTGTGCATCATCATGATAAAACTGTATCTTTTGTATGAATTCAACGAGCAATTTTTTTATGGTTGTTTAGAATGTGGATGTACTAGGAAAATGTGGATTTACTTCATTGAACCATGACCGGACTAGGAGAATTACGTCACTGCAGTTAGCGCCGTAGCCTGTATTTTTAGTCAGCCTTGGACGTTTCTGTATAATTTGTACTGACCTCCCAAGAGCATTTGATAAAGTAGATTATGGTTGTTTACTTAATGAATTATCAAAATTGCTTTCCCTCTTCATCCAATGAAACTACGTTATTTACAAGACAGATAACAAAGAGTACGTTACACATGTTTGTATCATACAAAAGTACTGTCAATTAAAGGATTCCACAAGGCTCCAATTTAACACCTTGTTATTCCTGTTTTATTAATGTTTTGTCAAATAGTGTTACCGATTCTGAAAGGATTACGTATGAAGCTCATGTTAAGCTATATAAATGTATTTGTACAATTAATAGTCTAGAATTTCAAAGTGACTTGAATGGAGCGGAAAATATAAATTCCCACTTAAAGTAGTAAACTTATGAACATATCACTGACAAGAAGAAAGCCAGACTGGCCCCGTAGCTCAGTTGGTAGAGCACCTGCCTGCTGTGCAAGGGTTCCGGGTTCAATTTCCGGCTGCAACGGTGGGAATTTTTCTTTAACTACGATTATTCCCATTCTCACCGGAGCCTGGAAGTATAACACATACCACACACGGACCTTTTTCTAAAAATGCTTTTTCTAGACTCAGGGGTCTCAAAACACATATTTCCGGTGAAATCTCGACATCCAATTTTTGAGTGGAATACAATACTTCCTTCTACTTACCAGTAGAGAAAGTAAAAAAGAAGAAAATCGTTCTTAACTATGCGCATAAAATAAATAGCTCTTTTTACTTTCTCTACATCTTTGCATGACATTACGAGAAGCAACTGAACTGCGGCAATACTTAAATATGTGAAAATATTGAGAAACCATTGACGTAAATTATCTCGGAAATAGCAATGTTGCAAAAGGTGTGTTTGAATAAGGTTATAAGTTTGTGTAGTAACATTTTGTCAATATGATTTAGCAGTTATAAATACCATACAAAATTAGCTCCAAATGAAGGGAACTTCGCAGGCTACTCCCAGAAAAGCCCAGATATTTTGATTTTTTACAGTTATTTCCATTGAAATATTAAAAAGTAATTTTTGAGTGGAATATAAATTGTCTCCTAAGTTCTACATCTAGATTGGTACTAGAGAAAGGTAAAGCGCTGTTGGATTTGCATGCATCGTAATTTCTTTAAGCAAGTGTTCTGTGGCACTATTGATGGAATATTGTACCGTATTTTTCATGCTATTATACTGATTTTCTTAATGCGTAACCAAAATCTTGCCTTTAAACTTGAATAGTCATTCAAATGTTTCTTGTGGTGAGACCAAAGTTGTTCTCAAACTGTTTTGTGTTGAGCATTTATACGTGTCTTAGTGCGGTTCTAAGCCTTAAAGGGTAAATGTATTCTGTGTTTAGATGGTATAAATTATTTTCTTCGAATTCGAAGCTGGAAAGTGAGGGATCATTCACTAGAAGCTTAGACATAAGCATAAAGTTTGTTTCATATTATCTTAATGTATGCGTTCATACTGGTTGTCGATGGTATTAAGATGGTCATAACATAAACATAGAGGATTGTAAACTTTTATTTTTATGTAGTTTAAAGTAAAGAAACTAGGCAATCCTAGGTGATTATACATACACCTTATCACGAGGTCATTCTGCCATCTCAATCAGAATTCCGTCGCTGTGTTGGCTCGCTAAGTGCTATTCTGTAAGATCACGGGATAGAAATCACTGGAATATGTATTGATATATCAAGCATGTCATTAGATATTGTAATGAAATTACGTACACACATTTCTTTGGTTGCTGGAAATGCTCGTGCAAAAAATTAGGAGTGAGACTTCTCAACCGTTGGTTAATCTCTGCTGGAATTAGTTTTCCTGTTCCCTGTAGAAGTAATATACCTTAAAATACTGTTGGTACTGTCAGCCCATAATCAGTAAAATACACATCTGCTTGGTTGCAATGTATTTTATGAATGCATCTGTAATAGATTACCTTTTGAAGAATAAATGGAGTTAAATGGTTCTCCAACTTTGTGCTTGGCGCTAAACTGATATATTCATCTCCAAAAATGGCTAGAAGTAGCAGAACTGGTAGTAACACAGCCATTAACTTCCATAAAGAGATCGCATTACGGTTCAGTAGTTATGGGTGTCCAGACGTTTGTAGGAACCTTAATAGCAGGCATACGTCGCATAAAGTAAAATCATTCTTCCGTGTATTGCCTGCCTTACATACAGCAGAATCCCTATATGCAGACCGTGTTCCAGGGTAGATAATATACAGGGTGGAAGGTTCACCACCGCCACCGTCACCACCGTCACCACCGTCACCACCACCACCACCGCCACCACCACCGCCATCACCACCATCACCACCGTCACCACCGTCACCACCGTCACCACCGTCACCACCACCACCACCGCCACCACCGCCACCGTCACCACCACCACCATCACCACCACCGCCACCGCCACCACCGTCACCACCGTCACCACCGTCACCACCGTCACCACCACCACCACCGTCACCACCGTCACCACCGTCACCACCACCACCATCACCACCACCGCCACCGTCACCACCGTCACCACCGTCACCACCGTCACCACCACCACCGCCACCACCACCGCCATCACCACCGCCACCGCCACCACCACCGCCACCGTCACCACCACCACCGCCACCGCCACCATCGCCACCGCCACCGTCACCACCACCACCGCCACCGTCACCACCGCCACCATCACCATCACCACCGCCACCGTCACCGTCACCACCGCCACCGCCACCGTCACCACCGCCACCATCACCACCACCACCGCCATCACCACCGCCACCACCGCCACCGCCACCATCACCACCACCACCGCCACCGTCACCACCGCCACCATCACCACCACCACCGCCACCATCACCACCACCGCCATCACCACCGCCACCACCACCGCCACCGTCACCACCACCACCGCCACCATCACCACCACCGCCATCACCATCACCACCACCACCGCCACCATCACCACCACCGCCATCACCACCGCCACCACCACCGCCACCGTCACCACCACCACCGCCACCATCACCACCACCGTCACCACCGCCACCATCACCACCACCACCGCCACCATCACCACCACCACCGCCACCGTCACCGTCACCACCGCCACCGCCACCGTCACCACCGCCACCATCACCACCACCACCGCCATCACCACCGTCACCACCGCCACCATCACCACCACCACCGCCACCATCACCACCACCACCATCACCACCGCCACCGCCACCACCGCCACCGCCACCATCACCACCGCCACCGCCACCGTCACCACCGCCACCATCACCACCACCACCGCCACCATCACCACCACCACCGCCATCACCACCGCCACCACCACCGCCACCGTCACCACCACTTCATGGATTAGAAGACTCCGGTCTCAAGTGTCTCTCCACCTTCTCATCGGTCTTCCAACATCTCTACTCCCATATGGTTGGTAATTGTATGCTATTTTGGTGTATCTGGTGTTGTCAATCATTTGTGAATGATTTCTCCAGCTTTCTTGATATTGGTTTATTTTATCATTTATTGGACAAATATGTAGTTCTCTTATTTCTATATTTTTTATTTTATCCATTATTGTGCATCCTTTTATGATTCTAAGGTATCTCATCTTCACTGCATTTATTTTATCCCATTCTTTTTTTCTTTATCGTTCATGTTTCACAACCATATGTTAAAGTTGGAATCGCCACTGTCTTGTAAAATTTGGAGCTTGTTGCGCAGCTTTATTAATGTCTTGATTAAGCTGATATGTTATATTGCATCCTAAATAGTTAAACTTGTGTTCTTGTTCCAGCACTATGTTATTTATTACTATTTTGGATCTATAAGGGTACTTTCCTTGAAAGGTCATTATTTTTGTTTTATTAGTTGATATTTAAAGAACATATTCTCTTAATACATTCCCCAATTCAAAAACACTTTCCTGTAAATCATTTCCTATTTCTTGAATTATTATATCATCAGCATATTTATTGTATTATTTCTTTTTATTGATATTCCTAAAGGCATTTTGCCATTTACATCTCTAAGAATTTCGTCCATATACTTATATTAAAACACTGCGGAGACAACTGCATCCTTGTCTTAATCCCTTACTATCCTTCATTTCTTCTGAAAATCGTCCATTTCCTAATCTAATCTTTATTGTAGTTGCTTTATACATATTTGTTAATATATCTATTAAATGTGTGGGGTATCCTTTCTCTTCTAATATTTCCCAGTACAGGTAAAGTAAAGTAAAGAGACGGAAGTTTTAGTTTCCGTATATTCTGATCAAGGTATAGGTAAAGGCCATATTAACTCTAGCAATACCAAGCCTTATTCCAGAACTTATACTACCAACGAGGTGACCAGAAATCGACTAGCAGTTTTTACAGCTAATTTATTTTAAAGTTGGGCATTATATCTCGTCATGTTTATAAAGGTAATATTTAACACTGTTTAATTATTCCTTTTTTACCTTTTTACATGAATCATATCATACGAACGGGGCAGTGCTTTATAACCACCTTCACATTTCTCAAAAAGACCAACAATGAAAACTTGCAAGCAATTACGCAATTCAGTATAAGAAACAATGATGGACAATCGCTATTAATTGCATGCCCTTAACCAAAAATTTAAGAGACATAACTTAAAAAATTACAGAAGGTGAGCATAGGGCACTTCCCCCCCCCCCTTACTAATGTTGTAGTTAAGAAGGCCCTCCCGCAACCTAGGCGCAGTAACACATATATGCCATGTGGCCCTTTGTTTTCTAATTTGACTCCTGGGAGGAAGGGACGAGATGAGAGACCCAAAAAGGGAAAAGATCCAGGTGACGACGTGCGCAATGGGGTCATTAACGTCCATTTCGAGCGCATCCGAACCGCACTCAAGCGCACTACAGGCCCCACCGGTGTGCCCTGAAGGAGCCTACTCGATAGTAACCAGTAGTGGGACCTGTCCATGTGGTGCCACCTACACTAGGAATAAACCTCTCGTCCACACTACCACAACACGCCGAACACCAGGAGACGATGAAGAAGAAGAAAATGTTGGGAACAGGAAAGCCTTGGTAGAAGAGGAGCCACCCAAGAATTGGTCTATCGACCCAAGGATTAGAGCAGGCAGACAAATGAAATCGATCTGGAGTCTCCCGACTGCAAGCCTCACGTGTTAACTACAGAGGTCTCGCTGGATTGTATCTGGGTAAGTGGATGGAGTCTGCAAAGCAGGTTACTACTCGGGTTGAGAGTAGTATGATTGCATTTCGTATGATTGGTAAAATTTGTGCAATTACATCTAGAAATGTTTGACAAGTCAGTTCTCCGTCCTAAATCTTCACTTCTAATAGTGTGATGCCATCCTCTATTAATTTAGTATTATGACGGGTCACAGTATTTTACTGTTACTTGCATGATGTAGTGATTTTTATTGATTCCCACAAGTAATGCTCAATCTCGGGCGTCTCATTGCATTTGCGTGAGTATTATTTGTCATGGTTGGTTGGCTGCCAATGTAGATATGTCTTCCTTTTACTCGTAACTACTTGACTACAGCAAGTAGAGAAAGTAGTGCATTCCACTCCAGATTTTGATACTGACAGTTCGATTAAGAAATCTCTGAAATCTCTGTCTAAGCGATAATTAATGTCGCAAACGCATTACAAGGGAGACAACAACAAAGTCGTAATATCCTTGGATCACTGAAGATTCAGGAAGCATTGTGTATACAAGACCATTGAACAGAAGAAAGGAAAAAAGTGTTAACTGGTGTTGCTCCTACGGCCGTGTCGTAGCCGAGTGCTTAGACCATTTGCTTCTCACCAAAGCGGCCCGGGTTTAGGTCCCAGGCAACCGCATGTGGGATTTGTGGTGGAGGAAGCAGGTATGAGAAAATGTGACTACCGCTTTATACTGCTATTTTCGTTTTATATACATATATAAGGGAATATGTAATAAAGTCATTTCTGTAAGCGGTTAATACATTGCGTAGACTTCGGCGACCGGTGTCCATGGTATCTGAGTATTCCGCAGAAGACCGCGTCTTGGTTACGACGAATGTCAAAGTTCCGCCTCCCTATGTTGGGCTTCTTCAGGTTAAGAAGTATATGTTAGTATATGTACATGTTTGTTCCTTCCACAACTGAATAATGCTCTGACGATTTTGTATTCCAACAGGACCTTCTCATTGGAAGCCTGGTGTACGAGAGTACCTGAACTTCTGCATCTTTGGATTGGGCGTGTTTGTGCAGATGACCAGGCTCTTTATTCTTGGCCCCCGAGTTCACCTGACCTATCGCTGTGTGACTTCTACCCCTGGGGGTACCTTAAGACCGCGTCTTTGTACCTCCACTACCAAGAATATTCATACAATTGAGGCACCCATCACCATTGCAGTAATGATCATTGGAGAGATGATGTGGAATGAACTGCATTATCGCCTGGACTAAAGGGCACACATTTGTAGAGTGTTACAGTAAACTTGGTGAGTTCACAGTTACTTTGATGTATCAACTATTGTTTTAAGTGAAGATAATACTTTGAAAAATATAGCATTTTGAAAACAACTGAATCATTTGTAGTAACCATTACAAATATAACAACTTAGATTTTATAAATAAAAGCTGAATGACGCTTAATGCTGCACAGTTCCGTACACCACAAGTGCCTTCAGCGTCGTAAATGAAAGAGGTAGATGAATGCATTTATTGCTTGAAGTAAGGTACGTTTCATGAGTACCTTTGTGAAGGCTCTTAAAATGAAAAGGCAAATATGGAGAGTGCTTTATTCAAGAGTCCCTGAATGCTGGGTGGGAGAATGATTATGATTTAACTTGAGGCAGTCCTGAATTTAACATGGACGACTCCGCACACATGCTAAACACGTTGCACATGCCACATAGACAGTGAGCGATGTTCTGCTGTCACAACAACAACAACAGAGTTGTGTTGACAAAATCATTTTTGGAAAATAACCAAATTACTCGCAAAGTCTGACACTTCCCACAACTACAGTGAGATATATACACATTTGTTTCATATGAAGATTGCAAATGGATTTTTTGGTCGGGTGCATTTAAAATGTCTGGTTTATGCGACTCCTCTACCGGATGTGACACTATTCGAGACCGTATCCATACTGGATCTGACCAAATAGATACCAAACACTCTAGGAATTTGCAACAGTTCGCTTTCGCTCACGCACTAAACATATACTAACGTCACAATCACTCACATTATAAACCAGTTACATAAATATTTTACTCTTTTGACGTTGGGAGACGTACCCAAAATATTTGATACCAACAAATGTACATCTTTATAATCTCAAGTAAGTTTAAATTCGTTTTTACTTTCTGTACCATGTACATAGTACGTAGAGTAGGTATTGCATTCCACCCAAAAATTTGATATAGACATTTCACTGAAGATGACCTTTCGAGTCCATAAATTCAAGAAAAGCATTTTTAGAAAAAGGTCCAAGTTTGTGCGTATGTGTTTGCGTTCATGTGTCCATGACCCTGTAAATAGCGTAACTCAAAAGCGAACAGTCGGTTAAAAACCAAAGTTGGTATTTAGGTTGAATGTCTTTCAAGGATGTGACACGAAGATTTTGAAGAAAATAGCCCCATCCTAAACTACCCTTTACATGGAAGCTTTTTCGAAAATTTTGATTTTCTTGAAGATGGCTCTAACGATTTTGAATAAAATGTCATGTGTTCCGGATATTTTTATGACAAATGAAATGTATATTTTGAATTTTCTGACTATACCTCCTGTAGTTGTATTTGCTCTGGACGACTTTTGCATAACTGGTAAACCGTTAGAGATAGACCAAATTATACTATACACAAAATGTAGATCTTGCTAAAATACACAACTTATGTCTCAATAAATTTTCTTGTAGGGT